>CM020507.1:205000-222500 GCA_009823395.1 Thamnaconus septentrionalis | reverse complement strand
ATCAGCAGCGTCCTCCTCCTCCTCACCTTCAGCAGCAGCTTGCAGATCTCATATTTGCCCTTGGCGGCGGCCTCGTGGAGCGGCGTGAACTTCCACAGGTCGGCCACGTTGACCGAGGCTCCGTGTCTGACGAGCAGCTCGGCCACCTCGTAGTGACCGTAGGAGCAGGCGTTGTGCAGAGGAACCAGGCCGCTGCGGAGACACAGGAAGCCACGTTAGAGGGCGGCGGCGGTGGGCGGGCTCAGAGAAGCGGCGGCGGCGGCGCAGCACCGACCCTTTGTCCTTGGCGTGGACGTCGGCGCCGTGGTGCAGCAGGAACTCCACCACCGCCACTCGGTTGTAGCCGGCGGCGAAGTGCAGCGGCGTGGAGTGGCGGCCCTCCAGGTCCCGGCAGTTGACGTTCTGAGGACTGCACAGTTGCTGCCGGAGACAAAGCAGGAGAGACACTCAGCCAGGACGCACACAGGAAGTGGACCAGGGCGGCAAGCAGGAAGTAGTGAGCGCCAGGCCACTTCCTGGTGGGTCAGCTGACCTGCACCGTGTCCAGGTCTCCAGCCTTGGCCGCCTCCAGGAACCTGTAGTCCACGTCAGAGTTCCGGGTGGGAACGTTCTCTGAGGGGAGAGAGAGAGAGAGAGAGAGAGAGAGAGAGAGAGAGAGAGAGAGAGAGAGAGAGAGAGAGAGAGAGAGAGAGAGAGAGAGAGAGAGAGAGAGAGAGAGACCTTGAGACCTTCACTGGAAGCTTTTCAAGCCTACTGACTGGCGATGTGGGCGGGGCCTGTGGTACCGTTGAGGATCTGCTGCACCGCCTCGTTGCCGGTCTGGGCGGCGGTGAAGCCCTGCAGCGACACCACCGACGGGTCGGCGCCGAAGCTCAGCAGCAGCTTGCAGGTCTGGATGTGTCCGGCCAGGGCGGCCCGGTGCAGCGCCGTCTGACCCAGGGTGTCCACGGCGTTCACCTGCAGGGGGCGGAGCCACGGGACGGGTCAGAACACACACACACACACACAGTGCAAAGTGAACTCGCCTTGGCTCCGTGTTTCTGCAGAACCTCCAGGACGTCGTTGTGAGCGCGCTCAGCAGCCACGTGCAGCGCCGTCATGAAGCTGCAGGGACCAACAGGAAGTGGGCGGTCAGGTGACTGACCATCCAGGAAACCCCTCCCCCCGGCCCCGCCCCCCCACTCACTCCTTGTTCTTCTCGTTGATGTTGGCGCCCTTGCGCAGCAGCAGCTCCGTCACCTGCTTCCTCTTGGGGTGCGGCGACGCCACGGCGCAGTGCTGAGAACACAGCGGGAAGTCAAAGTCAGTCACATGACCCCGACCACGCCGCCGTCAGCAGGGGGGGGGCGGGGCCTCCTTACCAGCGCCGTCTCGTTGCTCTGCGGGTGCTTGAAGCCGATGATCTCCGGCGCCAGCGTCTTCTTCACCTTCGCCACGTCGGCCTCGCGGGCCGCCTGCAGCAGCGAGTGACCTTTGAACTCGTCTGGGGAGGGGGGGCAGGGGGAGGAGTCAGGTGAGGGAGTGAAAGCCAGAGTGCGAGAGAGACGCAGGGGGCGGGGCACTCACAGCTGAGTCGCTCCTTGAGCTCGGCGGCGGGCGCCATGTCCACGGCGCTCTTGCTGTGGCAGTTGAGCAGCGCCGGGTCGGCGCCGTGCGCCAGCAGCAGCGAGCAGACCTCCACCCGGTTCTTGGAGGCGGCCTCGTGGAGCGGCGTGAACTGCCACAGGTCCATGGCGTTCACACAGGCGCCGTGCTGCCAGATCGGGGGAGGAGTCAGTCAATCTCCCAGCATGCATCTACACACAGGCATGGGAAACCTACGGCCCGGGGGCCACATCAGGCCCTGAAAGCTTTTCAATCTGGGCCGGCCAGCTTGAAGAAACAGGGAGTCAGTCCCTGGCGCTCTGCTGCCCCCTGCAGGTCCTCCCCACCACTGCAGCCACCACATCTGCCAGCAGGCTGCTACCATAGCGTCTGGTACCGCTGGTCCAAATGAGGACTGAGCATCTAGTCCAGGGGTGGACAAACTACGGCCCGGGGACCATATGCAGCCCATAAAGCTTTATAATCTGGCCCTGAAGCTGAACTGGAAGAAATGATATCAACAGTCAGTCAGTCAGTCATCAAGCAGCTGCATCTCCTCCATGGTTGCAGTGTTTACACAGTCATCTCGATAAAGAGCTCAATACCCTGGTGGTTCTGGAGGTTCTGGGTGGTTCTGGAGGTTCTGGGTGGTTCTGGAGGTTCTGGATGGTTCTAAGAGCTAAACACCCTGGAGGTTCTGGGTGGTTCTGGATGGTTCTGGGTGGTTCTAAGAGCTAAACACCCTGGAGGTTCTGGAGGTTCTGGGTGGTTCTGGATGGTTCTGGATGGTTCTGGGTGGTTCTAAGAGCTAAACACCCTGGAGGTTCTGGAGGTTCTGGGTGGTTCTGGATGGTTCTGGATGGTTCTAAGAGCTAAACACCCTGGAGGTTCTGGGTGGTTCTGGGTGGTTCTAAGAGCTAAACACCCTGGAGGTTCTGGAGGCTCTGGATGGTTCTGGGTGGTTCTAAGAGCTAAACACCCTGGTGGTTCTGGAGGTTCTGGATGGTTCTGGAGGTTCTGGGTGGTTCTAAGAGCTAAACACCCTGGTGGTTCTGGTGGTTCTGGGTGGTTCTGGATGGTTCTAAGAGCTAAACACCCTGGTGGTTCTGGATGGTTCTGGATGGTTCTGGGTGGTTCTAAGAGCTAAACACCCTGGTGGTTCTGGATGGTTCTAAGAGCTCAACACCCTGGAGGTTCTGGAGGTTCTGGGTGGTTCTGGATGGTTCTGGATGGTTCTAAGAGCTAAACACCCTGGAGGTTCTGGAGGCTCTGGATGGTTCTGGGTGGTTCTAAGAGCTAAACACCCTGGTGGTTCTGGAGGTTCTGGATGGTTCTGGAGGTTCTGGGTGGTTCTAAGAGCTAAACACCCTGGTGGTTCTGGTGGTTCTGGGTGGTTCTGGGTGGTTCTGGGTGGTTCTAAGAGCTAAACACCCTGGTGGTTCTGGGTGGTTCTGGAGGTTCTGGGTGGTTCTAAGAGCTAACCACCCTGGTGGTTCTGGAGGTTCTGGGTGGTTCTGGAGGTTCTGGAGGTTCTGGGTGGTTCTGGGTGGTTCTGGATGGTTCTAAGAGCTAAACACCCTGGTGGTTCTGGTGGTTCTGGATGGTTCTGGATGGTTCTAAGAGCTCAACACCCTGGAGGTTCTGGTGGTTCTGGATGGTTCTGGATGGTTCTAAGAGCTCAACACCCTGGAGGTTCTGGGTGGTTCTGGAGGTTCTGGGTGGTTCTAAGAGCTAAACACCCTGGTGGGGCTTCACAGACTCTGATTTGGTTGCAACTTTGCTTCATTTTCCAGTGACATTACAGCAACAGGTTTCCTCCATGACAGATTGGTTCCTCCTATGAGGTGGCTCACTGAAACACTGCATCCATCTGCTGCTGCTCCGCCACCCCCCCACCCCCGGCCCACTGTAGAGCCCACTGTGACCCAGCAGGCAGGAACCTACTTTGAGCAGCAGCTCGGTGACCTCGTAGTGTCCGTAGGAGCAGGCGTTGTGCAGAGGAACCAGGCCGCTGTGGAGACACACAACCCGGTCAGTCACCACAACACAAACACCAATCATGTGACAGCAGCAGCTAGGCTCCGCCCACCCCTTGTCCTTGGCGTGGACGTCGGCTCCGTGCTGCAGCAGCAGCTGGACGATGCGGACGCGGTTGTAGCCCGCGGCCAGGTGGAGGGGCGTGGACTGCAGAGAGAGAGAGGAGGGGAGGAGCCTGTCAGTGTCACATGACCTTAGGGACCCTGCCCAAGTGAGAGCCGGCGGCTGATTGGCCGGAAGCGATGCAGATCCACAGTCAGCTGCAGACTCGTCCAGCTCCCAAACATCTCCGTGGCCAATCAAGGTTCCTGAGGGGCGGAGCTACGTTGGCAGGGAGGTTCAGCATCAACTGACCGCACTTCCCATGATCCTCCACCAGAGCAGCCTCGCCACTTCTGGTCGCATCATGAGCCAGTTTCAGCAGCGGCGAATCAGCCGCCGCCCTGCAGGAGCCTCTGGGGGCTCCGCCCCTTTCTGAAGGTCACCAGGTCAAACTGCTGTTGAAGGCCAACCGGCAGAGGAAGCGGAGAGACTGCAGCAAGCGGGCGGAGTCTTTGTGTTAGAGCAGAAGTCGGCGATCGACCAATCACGGCCGACCAGACGGCCAGGGAGGCGGAGACAGACGTTAGGTCAAAGGGCAGCGACACGGCTCACTTCACACTCATCATGCAGCGACCGGCCGGAGGTGGGATGGCAAGGTTACCATGGAGACCAGGTGGTCCACTCAGTGGTGACGTCACACCGCCACAGACACACCACAGACAGGATGCAGAGGGGCGGGGCCTTCAGCATGCATGACCGATCAGTGATCAGAGCGTCGATCGTATTGACGACGAGTCGGAGTGATTGACAGCTGGAGGAGAGCAGTGAGTGTGCAGGAAGAAGCAGGCAGGGGGCGCTCACGGGCCCGTCAACGTCCCCAGATGATGATGTCACCGTGAAACACACACACACACACACACACACACACACACACACACACACACACACACACACACACACACAGAGTGCTGTGATGTGGATTAACGAGTGGCAGCAGCTCATTGGTCAAACCAGATGATGGATTAAAAGGGTGGAGTCACATCAGCACCAACTGTCGTCCACTTACCAGCATTTTTTGGGATGTTGACTGATCAAAAGTTTGCAGAGCCACACGGAGAAAACAAAATGAAAACAACAAATTACTGACAGAAGGTTTTGGACACACATGTCACTGTGAGGCCACGCCCCCCCCGCCACAACCACTGTAATCATAAAACATCAGAGTTCACAGTGGATCGACGCGCCGGTGCAGGAAACCTCCTGACCTGTGGGGGCAGTGTGGCTGACACAGCAGAGGTGAGGGATGCTAGCAGCAGCAAGCTAACCCTCACCAGCCGCCTCTCTCTGGATTCCTCACGGCTCAGACTAAACGCTCGGAGGACTACGGGGCCCTCTCAGGGTCTGGAGTGGTACTGCAGCAGCCTCTCTAAACATCTCTAGGATGAAACAGGTGAAGATCTTTGCTGAGCTGTCTTGCGCTACAATGTCTTGACATTCCAGCAGCTGTTGCACAAACTGAAGGAGAGCAGCTTGCACCTTACGTGTTTCGCAGCTTCATTTTCCATGAAATATTAAACTTTAGAAACTTTAGGTCGGAGTTTCCAAAACTTTTCCTAGAAGAAGACGTTCTTCTTCTCCGTTTTTCTGCATAGTGTAAACAACGAGCGACACTGCCACCCTCAGTGCTCAGTACAGCACTGCAACAGAGTATGTAGCAATTTCATTATCCAGCAATTCAAAAAAACAATAACACGTTGTGTCGACGCTTAAATCTTCGCATCGACAAACTCATGTTGTCAACGTAATTGATTACCTCTGCTAATCGTTGCAGCACTAAACCACATGAAAAAACATCATGGCTGGTGGAGAGAGGACTGAAGTTGTCTGCAGCTTCAGAAGGTCAAACTACACACAGGTAGTGTTTAGACTTTAAGTGCAACATTAAAAGTGCATTTCAACACTTTCTGAATGTATTCTCGGCCACCCAGTAGTTGATAATTCTCCCAACAGATATTAATTCCAGTTAGTGATGCACCAGAGTCAGCAGGAGAAGAAGAAGAAGAAGTTGTGTTGGTTCCAGAAGGTGAAGATGGACAGAAAATGAAGGAGTGAGATACAGAAGGACAGTGGAGCTATTTGATGATATTATTCATCTAAAACTATGACATCAACTGGCCCTCACCCCCCTCACCCCCTAACCCTCACCCTAAACCCTAAACCCTGTGGCTCTGAGCTTCAGCAGTTTGTGAGGAACATCTACTCCACAGTGATTGATGGGTGGCTCCTTACCTTGCGGCCGTCGCTGGCGTGACAGTTGACGTTCAGCGGCGTGAGCAGCGCCATCAGCTTCTCTTCGTTCCCGCTCCTGCAAGACAGGAAGTGACCTCAGGAAGTGACCTCAGGAAGTGACCACAATGTCGGACATTATCCTAACGACCGCAGCAGCTGCCAAAGAGCCTTTTTCTCCTCCTCCTGCTGCTCCACTGTCCAGTACACAGGCTGAGACCCACTTCAGCGATGTCCCAGAGGCCACTGAAACCCTTCCCAGGTTAGCGGCCGCACTCTGTCACCACCTTGTGGTTGTCCCTGTTCGAACAAGTCCAACTCCTCACCAGTTTTACCAGCAGGCTACAAACAGGGAGCTAAGCTAATCCCCTTGACCCCAACACCATATCAGACGTGCGACAGGAAGTTCGGCCCCTTGCTCACCTTGCAGCTTCCAGGAGTTCGTCCTTCTTGTATTCACCTGGATGGGATCAGAGCTTCAGGTCAGACCACACCCTCTGAGAGCGTCTGTTGTTTAACAGGTGGAGTCATGTGACCCGTCCCGATGTGGCCGACTCACCTGTCAGGACTGCTTTGGCAGAAGGATCCGCCAGGTCCAGGGCGGACTTCCCGTCGGTGTTTCGGATGTTTGGGTCGGCTCCGTGCTGCAGCAGCACTGAAACAGGAAGTCCAGTGTGAATCTACCGTGTGACAGGAAACACACCGGACACTCTGCCAAGCAGTGGCGGCAGCGGCGGCGCTCACCAATGCAGACGTCGATCTTGCCCTTAATTGCGGCCTCGTGCAGCGGCGTGTAATTCCAGTTGTCCCGGGCGTTGGGGTCGGCTCCCTGACACAGCAGTAGGCCGACCACCTCGGCATGGCCGAAGGAGCAGGCGTTGTGCAGGGGGATGAGCCCGCCGTCGTCCCTGGCGTGGACATTAGCACCCGTCTGCAGCAGGTGCTCCACCACGTCCTTCCTGCCAAAGCCTGAAGCAGCAAGTAGCAATTATGTTGAGAGAGGACCGGAGGACGACCAGCAGCACGAGGACAAGGCGACAATAAGCTTGTTAAACCTGCAGTCAACTACTTAGCACTGTAGTGAGCTGGCGAGCATTGCAGTTAGCTGGTTAGCACTGCACTTAGCTGGTTAGTGCTGCAGTTAGGGAGATAGCACTGCAGTTAACTGGCGAGCATTGCACTTAGCTGATTATTGCTGCAGTTAGGGAGATAGCACTGCAGTTAACTGGCGAGCACTGCACCTAGCTGGTTAGCACTGCAGTTAGGGAGATAGCGCTGTAGTTGGCTGGATAGTGCTGCAGTTAACTGGTTAGCACTGCAGTTAGGGAGATAGCGCTGCAGTTAACTGGATAGCACTGCAGTTAGCTGGTTAGCGCTGCAGTTGGGGAGATAGCACTGCAGTTAACTGGTTAGCGCTGCAGTTGGGGAGATAGCACTGCAGTTAACTGGCGAGCACTGCACTTAGCTGGTTAGCACTGCAGTTAGGGAGATAGCACTGCACTTAGCTGGTTAGCACTGCAGTTAGGGAGATAGCGCTGTAGTTGGCTGGATAGTGCTGCAGTTAACTGGTTAGCACTGCAGTTAGGGAGATAGTGCTGCAGTTAACTGGTTAGCATTGTAGTTAACGGGTGAGCACTGCAGTTAGGGAGATAGCACTGCAGTTAACTGGCGAGCACTGCACTTAGCTGGTTAGCGCTGCAGTTGGGGAGATAGCACTGCAGTTAACTGGCGAGCACTGCACTTAGCTGGTTAGCACTGCAGTTAGGGAGATAGCACTGCAGTTAACTGGCGAGCACTGCACTTAGCTGGTTAGCACTGCAGTTAGGGAGATAGCGCTGCAGTTGGCTGGATAGTGCTGCAGTTAACTGGTTAGCATTGTAGTTAGGGAGATAGTGCTGCAGTTAACTGGTTAGCATTGTAGTTAACGGGTGAGCACTGCAGTTAGCAGATTAGCGCTGCATTTGGCTGGATAGTGCTGCAGTTAATTGTTAGCATTGTAGTTAGCTGGTTAGCACAGTAGTTAACTGGCGAGCACTGCGGTCAGCTGATTAACACTGCCGTTAGCTGTTTAGCACTTGTATAGTGGTTCCGCTGACAGTAGTCATCCTGGCAGTGATGACGTCAATCAAAACACCAACTCACAAGCTGCGCGTGCGAGCTAACTGTGGTGTGTTTCTGTTGTATTTACTGTACCGTAATCACGCCGTCGTGTGAGTAAACGGCACATTAATATACCGTACAAATCCCTAAACAGTCTGTTAGCTCGCACACTGTACACTTCATCATCGGTACAAAGAGTTGGCGTTGTGAAAAACAGACTCGTATGTTTACAGTTTGTTAGCCTAGCTCGCCGTTAGCCGAGCTGCTCCTCACCCGCAGCGAAGTGCAGCGGAGTCGACTTCCGACCGGCCATGTCCTTCGCGTTGACGTTCACCGAGTCGACGAGCCTTTTCACCCGGGACACGTCTCCGTTGCGGCAGGCCTCGAACAGCTCCCTGAAGGCCCCGCCGATGCCGCTGCTGCCCTCGCTCGGGCTCGGGGCCCCGGAGGCCGGGCTGGAGACGCCGCTGCTGCCCCCGCCGCCGGAGGCTGTCGTACTGAAGCTGGCGCTGCTGGCCATGGTCGGGCCCACCAGGTCCGGGGAGGCCCGGGCCGCCTCGGCGCCTCCGCTGCATTCCCTCTCGGTGTCCGGGGCTCCGGCGGCCGAGGCCAGGAGGGCCATCGGCGGAGAGGCCGGAGGGGCGGCCGACAGGAAGGCGCTCCTCGGCGGGGACTGGAGGCTGCTGTGCTGCGAGGGGCGACGGGGCACCGCCATTACAGCGGCTCTGGCTGGCGACAATAAGGAGCTGCCTCTGACTTCCGGTGAAAGTGCTGGCGTTTCCGGTCAGCTGATTCCTCTCAGGATGTAAACAGCAGACGATCTGTTCCGGAGGATCTCGACCAGAGGCCGAACTGGACGGTGAAACCCGCCCATGGTTCACAAACAGTAGACACTGAAACTGATGGTTTTTGTTCAGAAACTCTTTTATTGGTTCGGAACAATGACTCTGACTGCATGACGTCACTCCAGCAGCTCGTTTACCCCCGCAAGCCCGAGTGTAAGACGAGGCGAATATGGAAGATGGATGGATGAATTATTCATCCATCCATCTTCGACCGCTTCGTCCCCCCAAAAGGCCAAAAATGATTTCCTGTGAAAATGTCAACTGATTGTGATAGCAGAGCTCCCAGGCTTTACAATGATGCCTCACATGTCCAGTTCTACTGTACAGTTTAGTCACAAGTCCATCTCAACATAGACAAAATGATTCGCTGAATTTTATATGTTGAACAGTGTTGTGATGAGCACCGCCATCTAGCGGTCATATTGTGGAATTTTCTTTTTAAGGTGGAAGAAGAAGCACCGCGGCGAATGTGGTGCCAACTTCAGCGTCGTATCCGGAGTCGGCTCGCGGCTCGCGGGGGCAACAATTCAGACTTGCCTGGCCCCAGTCTCCTCCTCCAGCTCCTCCAGCGGGACCCCAAGGCCCTCCAGCTGTCCTGGGTCTTCCTCGGGGTCTCCTCCCGTTGCGTGGATGAATTATTATCATCTGTAATAGGACCACCGGCAGGTTCGACTGTTGACCGGAACAGCCCCTGGCGGTCCACCTCACACCGGAAGCTTTCACTGTGCTCGGTTCTCTTCTCACTTGAAAAGTTCTCCTGGTGGTCCTGGAGGAGTTCAAACACGGTCAGGTTCTGCCACACTGCAGAACAGCTCCAGAACCTGGTTCCACCTGAGGACTATCTAACACTTTGGAATGATTCTATTCCGATCAATCAGCAACAATGTATCATCATGTCAAAGTCTCCCTGATCCGTGACAATCATGGAATGAACACAGGAACTGATGAAGTCTGAAAGAAACATTTATTTTCATTTTTTTAGTCCAGCTGAAGAACAACAACAACAACCGATCCAGCCAGCACAGGAAAAGCAACAATTAGGACAGTGTGTCATCATTTGTCCAGGAAACTGAAGGTTTTTTTTTTTTTTTTTCCAATTTAGCTCAATTTCTATGTTTATCCTGTTTTGCTCTTCAGCAGTTGGCCTGCACAGTAGTGTCACGGTGGTCTCAGGCTTCTTGCTGCTCACCACACTCAGCCCGGACACTGGAGAGAGAACAAAGAGCAGAAGGTTCCTCAGGTCTGGAAGTTTTGGATATTTAATAAGGTCAAATGTGGCAACATTCAACATGAATATTCCATAAATACTGAATACAGTTCTTTGTTAGATGCCACACATTCTGTTCAGCAGGACAACACACACACATCAGGAGAAGCTTCAGGTCATCAGAAGCTCCAAATTTCAACTGCTTCCTGTTTTTCCCTCTGCAGCAGAGACCTTAAGTGTCCCTCTCAATTGTGTATCAGAGTTTATAAAACCCTCGGACTCAGCGGGACTCACTTGTGGGTCGCACAAATTCATAGCTGCTGCTCCTTGTCAGAGGTTTCACAGTGGGAAGCTCTGTGAGGAGAAACAACAACAAGGTTGAGTGAAGGCAGTAAACAACAGGCTAATCATCTCAGGAACCTGACTTGACCTTAGACCACAACCGTTAGACTGATAACGAGAAACACCTAGGTTGAGTCAAGGCAGTAAACAACAGGCTAATCATCAGTTATGCTGACTTGGACCTTAGACCACACCGCTCCCTGATGCCTCAGTGCATTTTTCTAAAAATATTTCCAGTCCAGTGAAGTGAAAAAAGCTTCAAAGCTTCAAAGCTTGGATTTATTTCAACATCAGTTCACATCTGTTTTCAACATAGCGACGACTGTTGGCCTGTTTCCTCAGTAAACAGTGAAACTAACCAGTCATTCAGCCCAGTTCTACTGACTGTGAGTGTGTGTGTGTACCTGTGAAGGTCCTCCTCAGTCTGGTGGTCAGGAGTGAAAGCTGGTTTCGAATGTTCTCAGTAATGTGAAGTCTGCACACACACACACACACACACACACACACACACACACACACACACAGTGTCAAAGTATTTCCTGTACCATGTCACATGGTCTTCACCACTGCACTGCCCTTTAGAGACTTAAGGCAGGTGTATGTTTATTCCACAGTAGTTGAACAAAAGAACAAAGACTCATTCTTAGCTAATATTCAATAAAAATCAGTTCTTGTTTTTATACCACTTTCACTTTTATTACAGTAATTAAAATTAGAAACATGTTTTTCCAGCATAGTAGTAAGTATAGCAGACAGTTAAGCAGCTGAGATCAAGGTAAAAAAATAAATAAATAGCGTTTTGTGAACATTCTGAGGCAGAACATTTTGTGGTCCATGAAGGAAACCAGGCTGAGAACAGATGAGTCAGTGTGGACGGTTCTTCTCTTCCTACCTGCGAGGATCCTGGTTGTCATGCTGAATCCCTCAGGAGGTAAATCCATTGTTTGTATGAGTCAGTATAGTTAGCTATGCTGTATATTAGTCAGTATACACAGCAGGTTGAATTAGCTGACACTTCTGCTGACACTTCCCCAGGTGCTCCACAGATTCATCTTCACAAAGAAGGAAACAGTTGACAGAACATCACACTTGTACGTCTCTCAGTTAAACTTTAACCAGCAGCACGAGTTATCTTTGAATTTATTTGCAGCGTCCTGATTGTACATGTCACTCTTTATGACATCATCAACCTGACTGAGCCCTTACTGGACTTCGACAGACAGAGTTTCTGGCCCGCAGTGCTGGCTTATAAAGTGTCAGAGGCAACCGAGGCACGCTGTGAACTTTGACACTTCTGCTCCATCATTAAACATTGGCGTTGGCGATTTGTCCGGTCATGTGACCTTGACCTCCAGGCTGCTGCATGATGAAGGTCAGGCGGGACGACCCCTCGTCCCAGAACTGGAGCCTGACTTTGCCTGGAGACAGCACCAGGTCGTCCTCCAACCGGGCGGAGACCCTGACCGGAGCCCCGACCACCCCGACACCTAGAGGAAGCACAGGGTACTGCACTCAGGATGGTGTCGCAGGCTGCTGTGATGTCACGGGTCACATGATGTTACCTTTGTGTTTCTCCACCTCGGCCAGGCAGACGGACAGCATCCACTCGGCGGCTGAGGAGCAGCCCAGGACATTAAACCAGGACCAGAACCTGGACCAGAACCAGACACGCGGCGGGATGCCAAGCTCCACCAGCACCGCCCCCTCTGGTGGTTGGAGGCGGTCCTGCGCTGCCATCAGCGCATCGCAGCGACGAGGTTCAGCCCGACGGACGTCCACTTGCTTCCTGGACAGCAGCGTCAGGACGCTCTGCCACACTGGCCCCGCCCCCTGGGAGCCCGCCGACAGACACACCTCCACCTCCACCCCCTCCTCCACCCGTCGGTAGCCCAGGACGGCGGCCTGCAGCCAGAACGGACCTTTCTTCAACTCGTCCACAGGCTGCAGGCTCGTCACACTCTGACGCAGCAAACGCAGACCTGCAGGCCAAAATCACCACCATGAGCCAGGCCACAGGCAGGGGGCGCTGTCCAGCACTACAAGTGGGCTGTAGGCAACAAACCATTCATTCATTTGACTGAATGAGTTTAAATCAGCGGTGGGCAAACTTTTTGACTGGTGAGCCACAGTGGGTTCTAAAATTTGGAATTTGAAAAAAATACATGATGGGAAAAACTAGAAAACCTTTGCTTGAAATGATCATCCGAAATGAACAAAAGCATTGCAACAAAATATTTGTCTTTGAAGGCCCACAGTATTCAGCTCTTTATTGAAAGGACTCTTAAAAAAACAAATGGATGAAACGCAGCTACTTTATGATTTATTGACTATTTTCTTAAACTTCGGCAGGCCGGATTAAAAAGCTTAACGGGCCGCATATGGTCCCCGGGCCATAGTTTGTCCACACCTGGTTTTGAGGTTGCTTTTTTTTTTTTTACCACTTGGTCAAAGTCAGAGACAGACAACTGACAACTGGCCGGCCAATCAGAGGACAGGACGGTCGCCTTCCTCTGACAAACCTGTCAGGCCGGAGTCGGAAGCAGGAGTCCGTCAGAACCATCAGCAGCAGCTTCCGGCTCAGGAACAGCAGGAATCCCAGCGGGACGTCCCGGAACTGCGAGTCTGGGTAGTCCCACCCATAGCCTGTGGCGCTGCAGTAGCTCCTCAGCAGGGGGCACTGCAGCCTGGGGGGCGCGCACACACACACACACACACACAGTGGGAGCTCTGCAGACCCCGAACTGAGACACAGCCAGGGTCTCGCTCTCCTGACTGCAGCCAGTGACGTCATCACCTCCCTTCACTGACCAGACCGCTCTTTGTCACTCACCTGCAGTCGGTGATCGTGTACGTGACGTCATCAGCGCCGTGCGGCGGGTACAAACAGCCAGCCCTGCGGCCCGCGGCTCGCCTCGCACACCGGAAGTAGAGGTAGGCGGCCGCCGGCAGGCTGCTGCTGCGCAGGACGCTCGATTTCAACAGCCGGTGCGGCCGGTAGACGTGGAGGTAGAGGATACAGAGGGAGCACGCGGACAGGGAGGCGGCGACACAACTCTGCACGCTCCCCATCGACACACACCGGAAGTACACTGACAACAGCAACCAACCAACGTGATGGGCTGCGGGGGACGGGGAGCGAGCAGGGACAAACACAGGCACGCGACGCGTGAAGTTGTGTTTAGGAACGTGAAACACGAGATACACGCGGGGAGTTTTCATGTTTTATTACAACATTTAATCATCAAGTCAGACATCATTATTATTAAATTATTACCACAGTCCATCCTGACAGCTGTACACTGGCGTTCTGTCATAACACATTCAATTCTAGTGTCCCTGAAAGATCCTCACTGAGGGCCTGCTGACGTCATCAACATTCACAAAGTGTGTGTGTGTGTGTGTGTGTTCCTGAGCGGATGAAGATGTCTCTTCTTCTTCATCCAAACAGCAGCAGCAGTACGATGCAGACGGCGTTCACAGCGATGAGAGGAACTGAAACACAGCGTCGCACTGTCACAGCCTGTGTGTGCACGGCTACACTCCAACATTTAATACATACATGCATATATGTTTCAATATACGTATGGGTTTATATGTACACACACACACTAGCAGTCAAAGGTTTGGACACGCCTTCTAATGCAAATTGGTTTTATCTTTACAACTTCCTCCACTGCAGACACTGAAGACATCAAACACAGCAGCAGATCTGTGGAGTTATGCAGCAAAGAAAAACACAACAACTCTAAATATGTTGGTTTTTTTTAAAGTTGGCCATTTTGAAGAATTGAAATATAAAACATGTTTGAGTGATTTTAAACGTATTGTTTCCTCCATAATTCCACGTGTGTTCATACGTAGTTCTGATGCCTACAGTGAGAAGCTGCAGTGTCAACAGTGTGAAAGAGAAGACAGTGGATTCATAGGCTGAGTCCAGACTGTTGACTGCTGGTGGAGATACATAGAGGACCATCATACATATTGATATCATGTGTGTGTGTGTGTGTGTGTGTGTGTCCACACCTCTCATGACGGTTCTCACTGAGCGGACCAGGTTCATCAGCTGAACTTTGACCCCTGGTTCCTCTCCGAACCCCCCGACACTCTGGTCCATTCCCCAGCCGACTGGCGACACACAACGTCAACAACAACAGGAACACTGATTATTACGCCATATTGTAATACATCTTTATGATGTTTATAGTATTTGTTGGTATAATTATATCGTTATTCTTCCTAATCTTAACGCTGTGACTTTCTGGGACACCGCAGCTCGGACGATCCGCCGGCTGTTGTCGTTAGCCGCGGTGCAAGCTAGCATTTAGCCGCTGTTCTGGCGAGATCTGGGCGGTATTAAAGTCCGCTGATCTACTTTACTCACTCTTACACAGGAACCTCTCTTCGTGCAGGACAGCCACGGCGTTCACGCACAGCACCGCAGCCTGGATGAGGGAATAAAGCGTGAACGCCATGTCGCGTGTCAGCTGTGCCAGTGCCTTTGTTGGCTAACGCGGATGACGTAGGCTGCTACAAAATAGTTGCCAGCTACGAGGCGGAAGTGTCAATGGTTAAAAGCGACACTTCCGCCTCGCTGTGCGTCAACACGGTTGACATGGAAACTGGAGACCAATCACAGTGTTGGTGCAGGAGAACTCGTCTGAGCGACACTAGAACACAACATAGATATGAAATCACATGAGTGCCATTTTTACCCATGTATCTGACAATGGCGATGTAAAAAACAATGACAACATTTAGCATTAATTCTCAGTGTGATTTAATTTATTCATTTCATTTGTTCTTTATAACAGATTTGTATTTAGTAACGGCACTCCTGTGATTCCATACACTTCAGTCACGACGAGCTCACACTCTTTAGACTCGCTTCACTGCCAAGCACTCGGCTTTCTCGTGCTTTGACCACTAGGGGGCGTGAGAGCGAGAAGTCCTCCATGGGCTGGACGATCCTGAGGCGTGACGTCAGGAAGCTACACTGGCCTTCCCCCAGGTCTCTCACCTGCAGATCTATTTCCAGTGTGAGAGGAGGCGAGGAGGTGGCGAGTGGAAGTGAGGAGGTGGCGAGTGGAGGTGAGGAGGTGGCGAGCGGCGCCGTGTGAACAGCAAGACAAACTGAAACCCGTGAGAATAAAAATCTTTATTAGTGTTTTATGAACTCTGCATAATATGCCACACGCCTGAGAAGCTCATGGTCAAGAAGAGAAAAGAACTGCTCTATCAACAGCGCCCTCTACTGGTAAAACAACTGCCACGTCTACTGCACTGACTGTTAAATACACACATACTGGACTACTGTTATGTTTACGTAGGTCAGCTCTGCAACGAGTCACATTCATGTGTTCACACCATGAGGGGGGGGCGGACGCTGAGCCATCCAAGCTACACCTGCTGTGGGGGACAGTCACCAGAGGGGGGCGCTCTCCCAGCCAGCCTGCCCCACCGTGGGGAGGAGTCACCTCTATTGGTCCTCCTGTTCAGTCAGACAGTGAGTGAGTCAGCTGATGCAGCAGCAGTGTTTGGACTCAGGCTCCGGCAGTTGGGGGCGGCGACATTAAGATTCATCTTTTATTTCACAATCAGAGGTTTTGGGTCAAAGGAAACCGAGGCCACCGTCCTCCTCCGGGTCTCCGTGGCGACGGCTTCAATAACAAGGAACCACAGGAAACTTGAAGTATATTTATATATAAAAATACATGAGAATACAAAAAGTAGCAAAAAAAACAACAGGGCTAAAAACAGGATGAAGTCAGTGACACCTTCTGAGAGGGGGCGGGGCTTAGCGAGTGTTTTCTCAAACATTCCTTTTGGTCAATTAATAAATTGTCTTACACGTCCAGAGTTTACAGGCCGTCCTGGCATTTTCCCCAGAGGACCAGGAGAGGGCGCCATCTTTGCTGAGTCAACTGACTGGGGGGGAGGGGCTTCAGTTCGTCTCACTCATTAATTCAAGCGAAACTGAGCGCTGAGAAAAGATTTTTTTTTGGTTTGTTTCCTTCATCCCAAACAAATGAAACAGCTCATCAGGAGAAGGAGAAAGCAATTTCAAAAACAAGGTGCATGATGGGTAACAAAGTGCCAAATTCTTCACTGAAATGTGTGTGTGTGTGTGTGTGTGTGTGTGTTAAGGTCCCACAAACACAATGAAGAATGTTCTTTTTCCATGACGGACTCACGACTTTAGAATTTGATGATCACATGATGGGCTACCGTGTGTGTGTGTGTGTGTGTGTGTGTGTGTGTGTGTGTGTGTGTGTCTCAGGGGTCTTGGGCTGTTCAGGACATACTGGAGCATCTTGCAGACGGAGACCCCATCTGGGTCAAGACCTTGTCCAGCCACTGGAGGGGGCCGTTGAGGTGCAGTTCGATCCAGCAGGGGGTGCTGGTGACCGTCTGCCGCCTGCAAACAGTGAAAAAACACGTGGTCGTCATGGATACGGTCCAGACCAGCCCCTCCCTACTGGTCGAAACCCAAGTGGGCGGAGTCTGAGCTCTGGCCGAGGCCACGCCCTCAGGAGGCTTCTACTTTCTCTCAGGTGGGAGGAGGGGGAGGGGGGTGTGGTGGTCACATGACACTGGGCCAGAGAGACAAGAGGTCATGTGACATGAAGGTGGGCGTGGCTCACCTGTACTCTGCCCCCCAGCCTTTGACGAAGCTCATTCTGATGGTGCACATCCTGGTCAGCTGGTAGACGGCCTCGAAGCCCTGGTTGACCGACTGGGCCAGCAGGGCGGCGAACTCCTGGTTGTTGAAGATTTTCAGATTGCAGCCTGCAGGGGGAGAAAGAGAGCATCGTCAGCTGCGTTTTTCACAAAATAAAATTTTGACAAAGTACAGCTGCGATGTGCAGGTGCTTCCACTGAGCGGTGTGAAGATCATCGGCCGCAGTTCACAAAACATCCTGCGGGATTCCACAAGAATTACGCTCGCTTTTGTTTGTTTACGTTTGTTTGCTGTCCAGGACGGTCGCTCTAGTTTCCTCTTTGATGACTTACGTCCAATCATAACGCACCATTCTCACTGGTCAGTCAACTGGTCGGC
>CM020507.1:172500-200000 GCA_009823395.1 Thamnaconus septentrionalis | reverse complement strand
CCACCGCGCTGCTTCTGCAGTGGCTGTAACGTGAACCTCTGCTGACCGGGCAGCTTCAGCCCTGGAGTGCGGGGGGGGCTCTCAACCCTGCCGGGACGGCTCGGACTGCGTCCACACCCAGCATGTGTGCGACGGAGAGCGCGACTGCGTGGACGGCTCGGACGAGGAGAACTGTCAGACGTGCAGTGAAGGTATCACCTGTAGCTAATGAGGGCAGGTGTTTGGCACACACACACACACACACACACACACCAATTTGTCCACCTGTAAAAATGAGCAGCGTGAAGTTGTGTCGTGGGAGCCAATCACTGCATCACTTCCTGTTTCAAAAAGAAAGGTCACTGTTGGAGGTCTTCTAATGTGCACGCAGGCCAGTTCCAGTGTGTCCAGGGGAGGAGGTGCATCCAGCGGGCCCAGGTGTGTGACGGAGAACCTCACTGCCAGGACGGCTCGGACGAGGCCGGCTGTCCCTCGGACACCTGCTTCCACCGCTGCAGCATCGGCAGCCGCTGCCTGCCCGCCAGCATGCTGTGCGACGGCGAGGCCGACTGTCCGGAGGGCTCAGACGAGGAAGGCTGCGGTTGGTTGACCCACATTCAGAGAGACTTCAGTGAATCAGAATAAGTTCAGACAAAATAGACGATGCTTCTTCATCAGGGGGCCAAGACCTGGGAGAGGGGCCCGCTGCGCCTTCAGCCCCGCCTCCTGCGCCTTCAGCCCCGCCTCCTGCGCCTTCAGCCCCGCCCGCTGCGCCTTCAGCCCCACCTCCTGCACCTGTAGCCCCGCCCGCTGCCCCTTCAGCCCCGCCTCCTGCACCTCTAGCCCCGCCCTCAGAGCCTGTCAAGTGTCCTCTGCACCTCGTGCGGTGCAGGAACGGTGTGCAGTGCGTCCCCCACGATCACGTGTGCGACGGCCAAGCCGACTGCGCCGACGGCTCCGACGAGGACGAGTGCGCCTCGTCGTGTGGCCCAGGTGACCTGCAGGTGACGGGTCGCTGCAGGGTGAGCGGCCTTCCCTGGCTGACCTAGCGTGTCCTCCACAGACCAGTTCCAGTGCGCCCACGGCAGGAAGTGCATCTCCCAGACGGAGGTGTGCGACGGCGAACCTCATTGCCAGGACCGCTCGGACGAGGCCGACTGTTACGAGAAAGGGGACGGCTGCTCGCACCATTGTGACAAAGGCAGCCGCTGCATCCCGGAGAGCTTCCTGTGTGACGGGGAGAGGGACTGCCTGGACGGCAGCGACGAGGCCCTGTGTGGTACGACCAACAGAAAGGCGCTTAGTTTTAGTATTGTATTGGAATGGTGAAAAATCGCCTTTAGGGCCATTTGGGATTTTTGCTGCATTACCTTGAGTGGCCACTGGGCAATCAGTTCTCTGCTGGTCTGTAGTTCTGATGGGTCAAAGTGGCAGCTGCATCCCTGCGGTGGTGCTGTAACTGTGTTTCCCCCCCCCCAGAGGACAAGCGCTGCGGTGCGACCGACTTCCAGTGCTCCAGTGGAGAGTGTGTGAAGGCCTCCATGCACTGCGACGGCCACCCGGACTGCAGCGACCGGTCGGATGAGGAGGGCTGCAGCAACCCTGTAGCCTGCCCCACCAAGCTGCGCTGCGAGCGCAGCAAAGAGTGTCTGCTGCCAGAGTGGCTGTGTGACGGCCAGTTGGACTGCATGGACGGCAGCGACGAGAAGGTGCTGCTGGTCCTGCAGTGGAGTCACTGGACAGCCGACTGACGGCGGCAGAGGCGCTGTAACGCCTTGCTGCCTTTGCTTCTCTTCCCAGAACTGCTCGGTGGCCCGGCTGGACTGTGCAGACTTCCAGTGGTCCTGCAAGTCCAGGACGCAGTGCCTGTCAGCCAGCTGGAGGTGCGACGGCTTTATCGACTGTGAGGACGTCAGCGACGAGGTCAACTGTGAGTGTCCACCTTGGAGGACCTGAGGTCATGTGATCTCAGTGTTCCCATCATGCTAACTGTTAATGGGAGGAGGAGGACTGCAGGGTCAGCTGGAAGCCTCTGATTGGCTGGTGCTGCTGTAATAAAGTTGACTTCCCGTAAGACAGACTGTCTCTCTCCACCTCTCTCGCCCAGGTGGGCGTCAGCCCTGCGCCCCCCACCTGGTGAGGTGCGGCAGCCAGGAGTGTGTGGACGTGTCCTTGATGTGCAACGGCGTGCGGAACTGCGTGGACGGCTCGGATGAAGGCGCCGGCTGCACGCCCGGTTGTTCCGAGGCCGACCTCGCCCGCTGCTCCCAGACCTGCTACAGCACGCCGCAGGGGCCGGTGAGAGCCAATCAGCAACTGGGGGCAGCCACTGGGCGGTCACATGACTCTTGACTCCTCCCTTCCTGGATGTGTGCACAGCGCTGTGCCTGCGCCGCTGGGTTCCACCTGAAGGAGGACGGTGCCACCTGCGAGGATGTCGACGAATGTGCGAGCGCGACTGTGTGCGGCCAGTTGTGTGTCAACAGCGAGGGGTCGTACCACTGCGCCTGCCAGCAGGGGTACACCATGGAACCAGGAGGCCGCCACTGCAAGGTCTCCGGTAAGGCCCACTGGAGACACTGTAGCTGTACTTGCTGGCCTCCAACAGGCTAAGCCTGATGCTATCCTAAACCTCCAGGTGACCCCTACCTGCTGACATCGGTCCAGACGGACCTGCTCCTGCTGGAGCTGCGCAGCAAGGCCCTGGAGGAGCTGCTGTCCTCGGCCCAGAAGGCCATCTTGTCTGTGGACTACGACTGGAAGGAGCAGAAGGTCTACTGGGTCACCGTGGACGCCGACAGCATCGAGTGGTCCTCGCTGGATCAGAAGACCACAGGAACGCTGATCAGAGGTGGGTGGAGTCTGTCTGACAGTGGCCTGAGGTAAAGGAGGCGGGACTTACAGTTTCCTCCCACTCCTGTTGATCGGCAGGCGTGCGGGCCGACTCTGTGGCCGTGGACTGGCTGGGCCGGAACCTGTATTGGATCGACGGAGAGCGCAGCCAGATCGTTGCCATCAGTCTCTCCACAAGTTCCAACTACAGCATTATCCTGGACGAAGACCTGGACCAGCCGCGCTCTCTGGCCCTGATGCCCCAGAAAGGGTGGACAACCACGATCCAACTGCAAGTCTTCGCCACCTTCAACACTTTGTCCCTCAGCCCAACACTGTCTCTGCTCTCCTGTCATCCCAGGCTGCTTTTCTGGACAGAGATTGGCAACGTGGTGAAGATCGAGCGTGCGGGGATGGATGGCTCGGACCGCCAGGTGGTGGTCAACTCCAGTCTGGGTTGGCCTGGAGCCGTGACGGTGGACACGGTGTCCAACAGAATCTACTGGACAGACGAGCGGCTGAAGGCCATCGGCTCTGCGACGCTGGACGGCAATGAGCTTCAGGTGAGAGTTGGTCCCAGGCCAACCCTGGGCCTTGAGGCCAGCGGCGGCCTGACCTGGTCCTGTGCTCTCAGATCCTGCAGATCAAAGAGACGGCCAACCCCTTCTCACTGGCTGTATTCAACGAAAACTTGTTCTGGTCGGACGCCAAGAGACGAGTGGTGCTCTCTGCTCACAAGGCCTCTGGGAAGAACCCCCAGGTTCTTCTGAAGCGGCTGAGGCAGCCATTTGCTGTGAAGGTGAGTGGGCGGATCAGGATGAAGGCTCTGCTGGCCAGGCTCAGTCCTGTTCACGGTGTTGCCACATGCTTTGCAGATCATTCACCCGGTGCTCCAGACGGGTCCTGAGGAACTCTGCCAGCAGAAGGCCTGCTCCCACATGTGTGTGTTGGCTCCGGGCCCAGTGGCCGTGTGCAGGTGTCCTGCTGGTCTGCTCCTGGCTGACGACGGACTGAGCTGCTCCACCCAGGGAGACTCTGCGTTCCTGCTGATGCTGTCGTCCTCCACTGTCACAAAGGTTGAGCCCCCTTTCAGCAGCTCCTGGTGTGGAACACCCTTCAGGAAGTAGCTCCAGTTCTTGAACTTGTGTATGTCCAGATCTCCTTGCAGTCCCGACACTCGGCGGCCGAACTGAAGGGTTGGCCCGAACACCTGGTCCTGCAGGTTCCCGGCATTGATGACGCGGCCATGATTGACTACAGCGTGCAAAACCACACCCTCTTCTTGACGGATGACGGCAGGTCTTCCCTCAGTTCCTTCAGTCTGAAGGACTCGGACCTGGTCCCTCAAGGTCGGATCTTCAGGCTGCAGGATGACACCATTAGCGCCGTAGCCCTGGACTGGGTGACTTACAATGTCTACTGGAGCAGCAAGAAGCAGCCTGGTCTGCAGGTCACCTCCATCACAGCAGTGCACACTGCTGTCTTGTTGAAGGTTGGGCTGAAGAGGCTGGAGTCCCTGGCGCTCCACCCCCCGACTGGAAGCCTGTGCTTCTCCAACCTGGACCAACAGGGAAGCGGCACGGTGGAGTGCTCCAGCATGGACGGCAGCGAGAGGAGGGTGGTGTGGAAGGACGTGGTCCACGCCACGTCACTGGTCTTCTCTGGCGATGGAGGGACTGTTTACTGGGCAGACACTGGTCAGGAGCCTTCAGGGGGGGTCTGGAGAGAACTGAGACCACGGTAAGGGCTTAACGGGGATTTGATGTTGTTGCAGGTCTGGGCAGCATCGGCTCCGTCCAGGTGGATGGATCTGGATTCAGGGAGGTGAAGGTGGAAGGTGTATCTGCCGTGGCTCTGAGTGATGACACGCTGCTTTGGATGACTGTCGGAGGTGAGGCTTGACCAGTGACCACCAAGCCGTCCTGGTCCTGACACTGGATACCTGATGTGGCGCTTGCATAACTGTGGTCCTCCAGAGAAAAGGCAGCTGTGGTTCCGAGATGAGCAGCAGCAGAGCAGGCTGTGGTTCCAGGTGGACAGCCAGGTGGTGGCGCTGAAGGCCTTCAGCAGGTTCACTCAGTCTGGTACGTGCTCGGCATGGTTCTGGTTCTGCTGGCTGAAGTGGTCCTGATGTTCTCCGGCCCATCTTCAGCGTCCAGTCAGTGTGCAGAAGACAACGGCGGCTGTCAGCAGCTCTGCCTCGCCACGCCGCAGGGGCGGAGCTGCAGGTGCGCCCACGACCACGTGCCGCTCAACGCCACCCACTGCCAGCCAGAGCAGCGCTGCCCCGAGGGCAGCCGGTCCTGTCTGGACCAGCTCTCCTGCCAACCCGCCAACAAGTTCTGTGACGGACACGTGGACTGCCCCGACCACTCGGATGAGAACTGTGAGTCCACACGAGAAGGTGTGAGAAGGTGTGAGAAGCTCTGAAGGTCTAAACTGAAAGCCGTCTTCCTTACCTGTCCTCAGGCGTGAGGGTGAAGACGCCATCAGGAGCTCCGGCCCCGCCTCCTGCCACCGCCGCCGCCCCTTCGCCCACCACCCAGACCCAGGTTTCCGGTCTAAACGCCACCCTGGAGATCAGCAGCGAGCTTGACGCGCTGGACTCGGCCGAGTGCAGCAGGAGGCGCTGCAGCGGACACGGGCGCTGCACGGAGGGCGGGTGTGCGTGTTCCTCTCCCTACACGGGAGACTCGTGTGAGAAACGCCTCCTGAAACTGCAGGGCCCCGTGATGTACGGGGCGGTGGCCGTGTGTGCAGGCGTGCTGCTGCTCATCGTGGTGGTGTTGGTGGTGGTGCTGAAGAAGAGGACCGCCAACAGGTTGGTCGTGCTAAAACCATCCAGGAAGCTGTAGAAACAAGAGCTGCTCCCTCTCCACAGCGCCCTCTGGGGGGGGGCTGTGATTTCTGGTGGTTTTGACGAGATGCTGGTTTTTCTTCTGCAGGGGGTCGAGTCCAGCTGCTGCTACCACCGTGCCGAGTATGATGATGCAGGACCGAGCTGAAACCAAAGAAGGCAAATGTCCATCTTCTGTGGTTGGAGGTGAGGTGGAGGTACTCGCCCCCCTCAACACCACGACCTCCTGAAGGGCCTTCAGAGTTCAGTCTTTGTGTGCGGGGACCTCAGGACCACCTGTTTTAAATAAAGATTTCTCAACTCCATCCTGTGGCTTCATTAACAATGTTACTGTCGAGGGAACATCTTGTGGTCAGCGTTGGCCATCTGGTCCAACCAGAGCTGGGGTCCTGGTCCAGGCTGAGAGCCTGATTCATGCAGTGAGGACCAGACTGATGCAGAACTTTGGACTTTGAGCTGATCACCAGCAGGAGGAACTAGATATGTAGTGAAGAAGACTAGGAGGAAGAGGTTGATCCCTGCGGCTGGAAGGTTGCAGGTGTCTTCCTCTCTACACCGGCAGCCGTCCTGAACCAGCGCTGTTTGGAACTTCATTTAAGAAAAACCAGTGAAACAATTCAAGTCAGCCACACATTCTCAAGCAACTTCACCTGCATCCTGAACTCCGAGGCTCTTGGTGTCTGACTGTACTTCCATTTGTTGTTTGCTAACAAAGGCTTTCACCAGCATAACCCAAGTAAAATTTAACAGGATGAGCTTCACCTACAGCACAAAGCTCCCAGCCAGAAGATGTCACCAGGAATCTGAGTGACAACCACCCATTTCCATGATGGACTTCCTGAGGACCAGACAGCAGGTGGTTCCCAGCCTGCAGCCGTCCTCGGTCCTGCCCACCGCCGTCCATCAAGACCTGAGCCTCAGATCCACAGTTCTGCCGAGTGAATGAGACCACGAGAACGTCCAAGCACCTGAGGGTTCCATCATTTTATTATGTTCTTCAACAAACCTGCTATTAAAGACGTGAACATGATACACAAGCAGTCGAGTTCCAGTCACTTCTGTCTGTGATGATGGCGCTGATGGCAGAACTTCAGGTGGATCAATGCATCACGTGCTGTGTCACATGACACCAGTCAGTCACTAGAGTCACTCCATGGTGACTAAGCTGCTGCTTCTTCCTCCTCCTCCTCCTCTATCTGCTCCTCCTCTGCCGTCGTCTCTGCGTCCTCCCCCTCCTCCTGCTGCTGTGGCACCTGGCCTTGCGCCTCCCGCTGCTCCTCCTGCACGACTCCTCCGTCCTGCGCTGTGTTGTAGGAGCCGCAGCAGCTGCACTTCATGCCCAGGACGTGGAAGGGCGCCGTGCAGTGGTTCTGACAGTCGTTGCACAGAATCTGAGGAGGAGGAGGAGGAGAGACGGGAAGCCCTGAAGATTCATCGGACACACCCCTCCTGTGTTTGTGTGCGTGTGAGTGGTCGCACCTTGACGGTGGCGCCCTGGTACTCTGGCGGCATGGGCGACTCTGCGATCTCCTTGTCCATCAGTTCCCACTGCTCTTGCATGTTCCACACCGAGTGCATGCACAGGGGCAGTGCATGCAACAGGGGCAGCGCGCACACACACACACACACACACACACACACACACACACACACACACACACACACACACACACACACACACACACACACACACACACACACACACACACACACACACACACAGGCTGCGTCTCAATTCAGGCTCTGCATCCTTGAAGTACGCATTTGAAAGGAAGTTGCGTCATAGCACTGCGTGAAGGCTCCTCCCAATTCCTAGAAGTCCTTAGGACGCTCCAAATGCATACTGGGAATGCACCCTACTGTTAGCCCATTCCAAGGCTACACCGCTACTATCCTTCACCTCCTGTATCCCATGATGCTTTGCGTGCTGCTGCAAAGCATCATGGGAAGTCAGCTGAAATTAGCGCCATCTACTGGCAAAGACACTTCATATAAATTTAAGTATTAAATTTCACATAAAATATTCAGTTTTAACGTAGGATTTTACTTATTTGAACATCCAACGCCATCGTTAGATGGAGAACCAATGGTTAGCTTGATGCTATGAAAACGTCACTTCCTGGGTTGGCCAGCAGGAGGGAACGGAGGTGACGCAACCAGGAAATAAGGCCGAAGGCTAGACCGTCCCGTGTGGTTACAGGGAGGCAGGGTTTGGTTGGTCCTTCTAGGCCGGGTCCTTAAAGGACGCTTCCTTCAGACTGAGGACCCTTGTTTTGAAGGGTGCAGAACCTGAATTGAGACACAGCCACACACAAACACACACACAGGAGGACCTACCCGGTTCGGACCATGGCGTCAAAACAGGTCCTGAAGAGAATAACAAGACACGAGTTAATAAGAAAAGCAGCAGCCCACAGCGCCCTCTGCAGGAGCCCTGTGGACCATCTGCAGCTCCATCCTGATCACAACCTCCCACTCTGAGGGTTCCTACTTGTGCAGAAGGTGTCCACAGGGAAGAACGTGAGCTCCGATTCTGGACGTGTGGATGTCCTGAAGACACAGCGACAAAGCGACACGGGCCGTTACACACAAAGTACAGACACGCAACAATGCAAAACGTATGGGTCCTGTGATGCGGTGCCTTTACCTCCATACACACAGGACAGTTCTGCCGCGACACGTTCTCAACACACTACAACACAAACACTGAGTCAGAAGGTGTGTGTGTGTGTGTGTCTGTGTGTGCTTGAGGTGAGTGCTGACCTTGTGGTTTCCCCTCAGGTCCTGGGCCAAACACAAGTTACACTTGTCACAATGGAAGTATTTCTCCCTTGGTCCGATCCTGCGGGCACAGCACAGTGACAGCGATGAGGACACAGCGATGAGGCAGGGACATCAGGCAGGTGTTAGGCAGGTGTGTCTAGGCAGGTGTTAGGCAGGTGCAGGTAGACAGGGTAGGCAGGTCTAGGCAGGTGTCTCAGGCAGGTGTGCTAGGCAGGTGTGGGCAGGTGTCTCAGGTGGCAGGTGTCTCAGGTGTTAGGCAGGTGTCACAGGTGTTAGGCAGGTGTTAGGCAGGTGTCTCAGGTGTTAGGCAGGTGTTAGACAGGTGTCTCAGGTGTTAGGCAGGTGTCAGGTGTTAGGCAGGTGTCAGGTGTTAGTCAGGTGTTACGCAACATGCTCACCTACAGATACCACAGGGCTGACAGTGGTACTGCTTCTTGTCCCGGTCAAACAGGTGACACACGTCGCAGTAGTACTCCCCAAACTGCAGGTGGCACTGCTCGCAGGTCTGCTGCACCTGAAACAGCAGCAGACAGTGATGTAGTTTGTCACAGTGGTGTTGTTGTGGTGCTGCTGCTGGTGGTGTTGTGTTGCGCTGCCAGACCTGCTGCACAGTGAGACACTGGCTGCACTGCACCTCCTGCACCTTGAAGCGGTCCAGCTGGTGGATCTCCTCTGCATCGTGGCACAGCCGGCACACGTATAGTTTGCCACAGCAGGGGGCCTGCAAACACACAAACACACATCCAGTGGTTGACAATCTCTTCTCTTCTGACTCTGATGTTACATTGAAACCAAAGCCACAAAAGCACAACAACAACAACAACAGAAGCCATGATGCCAGTGAGTTTAGATCAGAGTTAGTCTCTTCTTGTTGAAAAGATCTGCTTTCATCGTCCATGTGTCAGTTGGGCCACCCCACTGTGTGTGCTGTACATCCAGTGCATGACGGGAAGAACACACGGCGGGTTTCACTCTGAAAGCTAAAGCTCTTGCTAAAGTGACTGTAAGACTGTTTTGTTGCCAGCGATCCCCGGCAGGGGGCAGGCGAAAGAATCGCTCATAAATTGACGTTTCAAAAGCTGTGGTTCGTGAACAACAACAACAGCTCGGCCCAAGTCCTCGTCCCGGTCACTTCCCGTGAACCCAAGCCGCTGAAAGCCGTTCAAAGTCGGCAGTGACAGCAACCACAACCAGAGACTCGGCTATGCGTTTAGCGGCTAGCTTAGCTCTGAACGCTGATGTCGAATGCCGATTTGGCGGATGTTAGCGGTTTGCTAAAAGGGTCACGTGGTAGAAACCTGCCTTAGTTAGGAGTTGACAGCAGGAAACAACAGAAACACAGATGAGAGAGAGAGGGAGGTCTCACTTTGAGTAAACAGCTGCGTTCATAGTGCTGACAGCCGGCAGGAGATGCCATTTCTTCTTCCTCTTCTTCTGCTGCTTCTTCTGCTTCTTCTTTTTCTTCTTCCTCTCCTCCTCCTCCTCTTCTTCTTCTTCAGGTCTAGACAACAACAGACATGACAGTAGTGCTGCCACCTGTCGGTCAAATAAAACTGTCTCTGGTTATCCAAGTTAAAAGTATTTTTACGAAAAGATATCATCAGAAAATTACTGTAGTAGATGTATGACTTGGAAATGAAGTTATATAGTGGAGATATCTACGAGTCACTATATCTATAAGCTACTATATATAAGCTTGACCCCCCGACCAACGTCAAGCGCCGCTGGTGTAGTGGTATCATGCAAGATTCCCATTCTTGCGACCCGGGTTCGATTCCCGGGCGGCGCACTGTTTTTTTTTTTTATTGTTAGTTTGTTTTTCTTTCTTTCCGGCAATAACTTACTGGAATCTTAAAAGACCCTTGTGAAAATAAAGTTGACGTCGTGAGTTTTGTGCTTGTGTGTGCGCGCGTGTGTTTTGCGTTGAGCGCGCAAGACGACGCAGACGCCGCTGACGCGCCGCTCCGCCATCTTCAACTTCCTATTGTTTGCAACGGACGGACGGAGCCGCCGTCAGTGTGTGAGAGCAACACACACACGCGCGCAAGCACACACACACACTCTCGATCTCTCTCTCTCACACACACACACATCCAGCTGCAGCCCTCACACATACACACTGAACGGAGCTCGAGCCACTCTGTTTGTATGTCATTGCGTTGAAGAGTTGTGAGGACGCGCGCGACCACCACTGACGATGGACGACGATCAGCTCAGAACACTGTGAGTAGCCGCGGCTCCGTCTATGTGCTGCCGGCGCATCACACAACCTTTCCACGTTGTGTCTTCAAGTTGAACACAATTGTCCGCGTGAATCGTCGAGCCGGGCGGCGTCGCATCTGGTTCACTTTACACTGCCGCGAGCCCGTCGCCGACATTTGCCACGCAGCGGCTGCCAGAGTTGCGTTTATTCGGGCGGTTTTCGCGGAAAGGAGTTTGATCTCGGCGCGGGATGTAGACGGCACCGCGCGTCTCCTCAACATCAAACAGCGGCGGCTAACTGGAGGTGCGAGTGAAAGCTCGTCCGTCCCAGTCCAGAGGCTCGGCTCGGTTCTAGCTGGCTTTATTTACCGGTCCAGTCACCGTCGCTCCTCGTCGATCTTTGGCTTTAAACCTGATTTTTATTTTTTCTTCTTCTTCTTCAACCTCGGACCGTTACCCCGCGAGCAACCAGCTCGCGGCCCTTCGCTCGGCTAACGCTATGTGTGGCTAAGCTGCGGAGCCACGTCAAAGCCCTGGGAGGGCGGACAAGACGTCTGGCCCGGAGGAGCGGCTCGGCTCGGCCAGCCGGTTCTTCACCGGCGGCCCGGTGTCCCGGCACCGTCTCGCCTCCGCGTCTGACGGCTTTTTAAAGGAGTGTGACGGCGCTCGCGCGGGCTGCTAGTTAGCCGCGCAGGCTAGCCTTTGTTTCCACGCTACTTCCTGTTTGACAAAGCCTGCCGTCCCGTGCCCCGTGTTCGCAGGTATGTGGGGAACCTGTCCCGGGACGTGACCGAGCCGCTCATCCTGCAGCTGTTCGCACAGATCGGACCCTGCAAGAGCTGCAAGATGATCGTCGACGTAAGTGTTTGTGTGGTTGTGTCGAACCCTGCTAGTTCTGGCTCGGGTGTGTCTCTGAGGTCCCGGTTCTGTTTAGAGAGGTATGTTAACAGAATACATCCGCTAGCAGTCAACAGTCTGGACTCAGCCTGTGAATCTACTGGCTTCTCTTTCATTCTCTTGACTGTTGACACTGCAGCTTCTCACTGTAGGCATCAACACGACGAACGGACACACAGGGAATTATAACTCAAACGCGTTTTATATTTCAATTCTTCAAAATATCCTCCTCTCATACAAACATATTTAGAGTTGTTGAAGGTGTTTTGCTTTGCTGCATTATTCCATATATCTGCTGCTATTTGATGTCTTCAGTGTCTGCAGTGGAGAAAGTTGGAAAGATAAAAAAAAATAAATTGCTTGAGGCGTCCAAACCTTTGACTGGTAGTGTATTTGTGTATATTTCTGTATATTATGCAGTATATACATAATTGTTTTGTATATATATATATATATATATATATATGTATATATACTGTAGGCTATTGATACCTTACTTCCTAAAACTGCCTGATTCAACCCTGAAGCCAACTCCATCTAATTTCCTTCCACAAATGCAGTGCTGTGGAATTTGAGAATTGACTGTGAAAAAAAGTCTGAGGTGTGTTTGTGTGCACTGACAGACGGCAGGAAATGATCCGTATTGCTTCGTGGAGTTCTACGACCACCGGCACGCCGCCGCTTCGCTGGCCGCCATGAATGGGAGGAAAATAATGGGTAAGGTAAGATATCGTGTCTCCAGGGTGAGTGGGCTTCAGGTGGGCTTCAGAGAGAGAGACTCCAGTGGCTGCTGCTGATCCACTGGTGGAAGCTGCTGGACCTGCGTGTCAGAACGTTGCTGGTTTGAGGAGGCCGCAGGCTGCTGACTTTCAGCTCAAGTCGGCAGTGATCTGCTCCAGCAGCAGCAGAGCAGATCACTGCTCCTCCTCCAGCAGCAGATCACTGCAGCAGCAGCAGCAGCAGCAGCAGCAGCAGATCACTGCTCCTCCTCCAGCAGCAGATCACTGCTCCAGCAGCAGCAGCAGATCACTGCTCCTCTGAAGCGTCTGATACAAACACAGCGTGGGATTCACTCCAGAGACTCTGTGCCATGTAAACACACCCCCCCTCTCTCTCCCCCCCCTCCAGGAGGTCAAAGTCAACTGGGCTACAACACCAACCAGCCAGAAAAAAGACACAAGCAGTGAGTGAAGCCAGCCACCGGGGGCAGCAGGGGGTCTGAGCCAGCTGGTTTCTTGACACTAACTAGCTCTGTGTGTGTGTGTGTGTGTGTGTGTGTGTGTGTGTGTGTGTCCTCAGGCCACTTCCATGTGTTTGTGGGGGACCTGAGCCCAGAAATCACCACAGAAGATGTGAAAGCCGCCTTCGGCCCCTTCGGCAGGATATCGTAAGCACCTCAGAGGCCACTGGCTGTCAGCAGCTGTGACTCAGGCAGCTGACCGACCTGCTGTTGTCCATCCACAGAGACGCCCGCGTGGTCAAGGACATGGCGACGGGGAAATCTAAAGGCTACGGCTTTGTGTCCTTCTTCAACAAATGGGTGAGCGGCTTTGTGTCCTTCTTCAACAAATGGGTGGCGGCCTCCTCCTCTCCTCCTCCTCCTCTCCCTCTCCTCCTCTCCTCCTCCTCCTCCTCCTCCTCCTCCTCTCCTCTCCTCTCCTCCCTCCTCGTTCTCCTCCTCCTCCTCCTCCTCCTCCTCTCCTCCTCCTCCTCCTCCTCCTCCTCCTCCCCTCCCCTCCTCCTCCTCCTCCTCCTCTCTCTCTCCTCCTCCTCCCCTCCTCCTCCTCCTCCTCATCCTCTCTCCTCCTCCTCCTCTCCTCCTCCTCCTCCCTCCTCCTCTCTCCTCCTCCTCTCCTCCTCTTCTCCTCCTCCTCCTCCTCCTCCTCCTCCCTCCTCCTCCTCCTCCTCCTCCTCCTCCTCCTCCTCCTCCTCCTCCTCCTCCTCCTCTCTCCTCTCCTCCTCCCTCCTCTCTCCTCCTCCTCCCTCCTCCTCCTCCTTCCTCTTCCTCCTCCTCCCTCCTCCTCCTCCTCTTCCTCCTCTCCTCCTCCTCCTCCTCCTCCCTCCTCCTCCTCCCTCCTCCCTCCTCCTCTTCTCCTCCTCTCCTCCTCCTCCTCCTCCTCCTCCTCCTCCTCCTCCTCCTCCTCCTCCTCCTCCCCTCCTCCTCCTCTTCTCTTCATCCTCCTCCTCCTCCTCCTCCTCCTCCTCCTCCTCCTCCTCCTCCTCCTCCTCTCCTCCTCCTCCTCCTCCTCCTCCTCCTCCTCCTCCTCCTCCTCCTCCCTCCTCCTCCTCCTCCTCCTCCTCCTCCTCCTCCTCCTCCTCCTCCTCCTCCTCTCTCCTCCTCCTCCTCCTCCTCCTCCTCCTCACTGTCACAGTGGGAACCTCGTCGCTCCAACATCATCCGTTGTTGTGGTTTGTGTTGCAGGATGCAGAGAACGCCATCCAGCAGATGGGGGGCCAGTGGTTGGGAGGCCGACAGATCAGAACCAACTGGGCCACCAGGAAGCCCCCCGCGCCCAAGACCACCTATGAAAGCCAGGGTGCGAGTCCGCCGTTGAATTGTGCGTCTCGGTTAAATTGCGCATTGTCCAGTGTTGTGGTTGTGCAGCTGCAGCTGCTGCTGCTGCTGCTGCTGCTGCTCCTCTCTAACAGGAAGTGACTCTGTCGTGCAGCCAACTCCAAACACCTGAGCTTCGACGAGGTGGTGAACCAGTCCAGTCCCAGCAACTGCACCGTCTACTGCGGAGGGGTGAGCTCCGGCCTCACAGGTACTCACTGCTGCCCCCTTCAGCCGACACCAGGCAGCTGCACTGCCCCCGCGATGCACGCACACACACACACACATACACACTGCTGGAGACGTGCTCAACCTTCAGTTCCTCACGTGACCACTAGGTGTCACAGTGAACTTTCACCTCCAACATCTCTGAGTCAGCGAGACGACTCTGCTGCGCCCCCAGGTGGACAGCTGTAACACTGCGTGTGTGTGTGTGTGTGTGTGTGTGTGTGTGTGTGTGTGTGTGTGTGTGTGTGTGTGTGTGTGTGTGTGTGTGTGTGTGTGTGTGTGTGTGTGTTCTCCAGAACAACTGATGAGACAGGCCTTCTCTCAGTTTGGACCAATCATGGAGATCCGTGTGTTCCCCGACAAAGGCTACTCCTTCATCAGGTGAGCCCCAGCTTCCTGCTTCCGCCAGCCAATCACGTCCCTCCCTCACTGTGAAACCAACCGTGGGCGGAGTCACGTGACCTGCTCCCTCTCCCGGTGTCGCAGGTTCAACTCCCACGAGTCAGCGGCTCACGCCATCGTGTCGGTCAACGGCTCTTCGATAGAAGGTCACGTGGTGAAGTGCTACTGGGGGAAGGAGACCCCCGACATGATGACCACCATGCAGCAGATGCCCCTCCCCCAGGTCAGCATGGTGTGTGTGTGTGTGTGTGTGTGTGTGTGTGTGTGTGTGTGTGTGTGTGTGTGTGTGTGTGTGTGTGTGTGTGTGTGTGTGTGTGTGTGTGTGTGTGTGTGTGTGTGTGTCACACTGCAGTGACCTGAGCCTCTCTTCCTGTTGCGTCCCTCCAGCAGAACAAAGTGAGCTTCCCTGCAGCGCAGCCCTACGGCCAGTGGGGGCAGTGGTACGGCAACGGCCACCAGATTGGCCAGTACGTCCCCAACGGGTGGCAGGTCCCCACCTACGGCGTGTACGGCCCCGCCTGGAACCAGCAGGGCTTCAAGTAAGTAGCCGGGCCCGGCGCCTCCTCCTGCCTGACAGCCTTCAAGACCGCCGGCCTGCAGAGACACCTTCCACCACACGGGGGAGCCCTGACACCACTCCCGACAAACTTCCTCCAGCGGACACCAGCCCATCATCCCTGAAGGACACACACACACACACACACACACACACACACACACTGTGTCACTGCAGCTTTGCTCCCAGCTCGGGTTCAAAGCTTCTTTGTGTGAATTCTGACAGATTAAAGATTATTGATCCGATTGATTTGATCATCCGACCCCCCCCCTCCCCAAGGACACGACCCCCCCCCCTCCTCCCCCTCGTCAGCTGACCTGCTGTTTGTCCGCTGACGTGTGTTAACCTGCTGTTTGTCTCCATCCAGTCCTATTTGTGGTTCTCCTGTTTTGTTTTGGAGAAGTTGTTTTGTTTTGTTGTTCAATCTGATCAGAACTTTATTTTTTTTTCATTTGTGTCACGTGTTCACTCGACATGAATAAAGCAGCGGCCGTATAGTTGACGCGGTGCAATGTTGTGTGACTTCCTGCATGCCGACATCACCCTGCTGAAAGGGGTTGGGGGGGTGGGGGTGGGGGAGGGGTCATTTTGAGTGAAAATTATTTCAGGAATGTTTTTATTTTGACGACGACGTCGTGTCTTCCTGTCGCCTCGAAGGTGGGAACCAGTCAGCTGTTAGCCATTAGCTCGTTAGCTTTGTTAGCCTGTAGCATTGCTCACTGCGACGGCTCAGTGGGGCCAACCAGTGGGGTGGTTGTTTGTGAAGGGGAACGCTGGGTTCCCCAAGGCTCCTCCCACTGGGAGGAGGAGCTCCGATGATATGACGTCTTCATTCACAACGCCACCTGCTGGACGCTGGCCAGCGCCAGTCTTGAATGAGCTCTGCTGCTTCCTGTTGGTCTGCTGTTTAATCACTGTGACCCTTAACCTCTGACCCCCCCCCTCCCCCCTGCCCCACCCCCACCTCTTCTTCTGTCTGTGTTTTACCTTAACCTCTGACTTCCTGTTCCCGCTCTTCCTTCTCTAACCTGCCACCTGTTTTCTCCCTTTGCCCCGCCCCCTCTGTCTCTTGCAGCCACCTACCGGCCTCTGCTGGTTGGACAGGTGTGAGCGCGCTCAGTAATGGTGGGGTGATGGAGCCCGCACAGGGACTGAATGGCAGCATGCTGGCCAGCCAGCCCGGTCTGGGCACCGCGGGATACCCCACCCACTGATGGGTTGGGGGCGGGGCTAGGTGGTCAGCTGACCGTGGCAGGAACTTGTAACTTGTGTGGACCGCTGGCAGGTGTACAGGGGGGTTATTTTGGGAGCGGGGGGGGGGGCTTGGGTGCCCACACAGGTGCGCACACAGGGGCGCACACACACGCACACATACACACACACACACACACACACACACCTGTGCGGGCTCCTGTCTTTTTAATTTAACTGTACATGAGAATAAAAGTGTGAAGGTTTTACAAACTGCTTCCACCCCCATCAACCCCCCCTCCTCCCTCCACCCCCACCCCACCCCCCCACTGCTGAGAAGACGCAGTTTTTTTTTAAGCCATTCCTGGAGTGTGGATGGGAGGAGACGTCTGATTGGCTGAATGCAGGGGGCGGAGCCACTGACTCCCTCTCGGACCGGGATCCTTCCTCTCCTGCGTGTGTAAATAAAGCTGGTGGCTTGAAGCTTCTTCTGTCGGTGCTTCTTTTTAAAACGTCAACAATTGGACGGCGTGTTTTTCTAATTCGGCGCCGCCCACCCGGCTCAACGTTGCCGTGGGAACAGGGCCGGGGTCTCCGTGGTAACCGTGGCCTTACAGAGCTGCTTCTTTACAGGGAGGCGGCGCCTACAGACATATTTTGTACAGACGCCGTTGGCTCTCTGCTCCTGTCATCGCTCTTCTGCTTTGTCCAATTAAAACTCTGATGCACACAAAGTCTCCATTGATTGATTGATTGATTTCCTTTTTATTGTGGCGGCTCAAAAAGACGTCAACAGGAGGCGCTCCGCCCCACTTCAAGGCGTGTAGACACTGTTGCCATAGCGACCGAGTCAAACCCTCGGACTGCTGCTTCCTGGTGGCTGTTGGAGGTGCGACAGGTGAGCTGCTGCTGCTGCTGCTGCTGCTGCTGCTGCTGCTGCTGCTGCTGCTGCTGCTGCTGCCACCGCTCCGCTCAGTCAGAGTCGCTGATTTCGCTGCTGTCGTCATGGAGGCCGGCAGCGTAACTCCGGCTGCACAGTTTGGACCGGACGGCCCGCTTCCTGTTGGCGGTGGAGACGCAGTCAGAGGCACTGCTATGGGGAAGCTAGCGCAATGCTAGCGCAATGCTATGGAGGCAGCGCCATTTGCAATCTGTGTGTGTGTGTGCAAGTGTGTGTGTGTCCATGATTTATCATTTGTGTGTGCATGTTGGGTTCCATGTGTGCATATTCAGGTCTATGTGTATGGTTGTCAATGTGCACACAGAGCTCTGAGTGCACACACACACACACACACACACACACAGATCAGTAAATGTCTGTCATCAGTTGCAGCTCAGGCGGAGCTCCTGATTGGTTGTTGAGTTCTGGCAGATCCACAGCTGTACGCAGTGATTGGCCGATGTGTCACCAACAGCTGGCAGCAGCTGGATTCTGTTGTGTGATTTTCCAACCCTCCCTTCGCTCCAGCAGACTCACAACCATGAGTGCAGGCAGTGTGTGTCTATTGACAGTGTGCGTTTCCAGACTGGTCTACACATGTATCTGTGTTCGCACACTTTGAGGTGTGCGTGTGCATCCACAGAACTTTGCAGATTTGTTTTTACTTGCAAATCTAAACACAGAAACTAAAACATTCAAGTATAAAGCGCGCACACACAAACACAGATAACGCAACTTAACAAAGAGTGTCTGTGTGAGCTGACCTGCGGTAGAAGAAGTTGGGAGGCGTCCTGGAGGTCCAGCAGGCCTCAGGCTCCTCCCCCTGAGGAGGGCATGAGCTCAGTAGTCAGGTGAATCTGGCCACGCCCATCAGAGCTGTGATTGGCTAACTTAAAAAGGGATCAAATTACCCAGGGCGCAACACTGCTGTGCTTCTGTTCCGCCGCCGAGGCTCCGCCCACCGAGGCGCTGAGCTGCTGTAGCACCGCCTCCTCGTTCTCACCCGACGTCCCGCTGCGCACCTCCTCGCTGCTGCCTGCTGGTGGCACAGGTCACATGACAGCAGGTCACATGACAGCAGGTCAGCACGGTGGTAGCCAGCGTCACGTGACAGCGGTTCTGACCTTTGGTTGGGTCCTCGGTTGGCTCCTCCCCCTCCTCCGCACTGCTCCTAACACACTGCGGGTACACGCCCACCTCCATCACCATCATCATCATCATCATCATCATCATCATCACCTCTTCTGGTGCACACACACACACACACACACACACACACACTCCTCCTCCTCACCTGCTGACCATCGAAGGTGAATCTGCGGAGGCGGGCCCTCAGCTGTAGCTCCGCCCCCTGTGACCTCAGCAGGAGCAGCTCCAGCCTATCAGATTGCTCGGTGAGCTGCCTGACCTGCTCCCTGTACTGGTCCTTCTCCTGCAGGAGCACGCGCACCTCCTCCTGCTGCTCCGCCCGCCAAGACAGAGTCTGAGGGACCAATGGGAGGCGGAGTTAACGGTGTCCCCACTGGAGGCTCCTCCTCCCCCAGCACCGGTCACCTCCTCCTGCTCCTCACCTTGTCTCTCTCCCTCATCACCTCCTCCAGTTGTCTCAGGCTCTGTTTGTTCCGCTGCCGGTAAACTCTGACGTCTCCCTTCAGCTGAGTGCAGCGCAGCTCCTGCTCCTCCTGCTCCTCCATGGCCTGGACACACACACACACACACACACACACACACACACACACACACACACACACACACACACACACACACTCCTCAATGTTGAGTCGGGTATTACAGCCCTCCTGCTCCTCCTGCAGGAGGCGTTGCTCCGCTCTGCACCTCCTCCTCACCCTGGCTCTCTGCTCCTCTGCCCTGTGGAGGTCTCTCCTCAGTCTGAACACGGTGGCGAGGAGGTTCATGGGAGGAGCGGCAGCCGGAGCGGGACTCTCCTCCCTCTGCTCCTCCCTCTGCTCCTCCCTGGGCTCCTCCCTCTGCTCCTCTTGTTTCTCCTCTCTCACCTCCTCCTGCTCGCTGGGACAGCGCTGGACGTCTGTGGGCGGAGCCAGACTGCGGCTCTGCACACACACACACACGCATGCATCAGTGTTAGTCTCCGACTTCCTGTTTGTGCTGATGTCACTTCCTGCTGCCGCTGGTGTGTGACCTGCACCTCCTGCAGCGGCCGCTGTGTTCTGCGTCTCAGCAGCCAGGTGTGACTCTTGGCCCGCAGCAGTGTGTGTTTCAGCCGCTCCACCTGCACACACACACACACACACACACACACAGGTCAGCTGACCCGCAGCGCTGTGCCATGCCAGAGTGTCGTGCTGTTGGCTGACCTCGATCTGCAGGTCCCTGTTGGCCAGCAGGGCGGCGCTCTTCTCCTGGCCCAGGCTGGTGACGTCGCTCATCAGACTGTAGTTGTGGTCTCGCAGCTGCTTCACCTCCTCGCTCAGACGCTCGCGCTCCTCCCGCAGCTTCTGCACGCGCTCGCTCAGCTTCCTCAGCTCGCGCTCCCTCAGCTGCTGCTGCTGAGACCACGCCTCCTGCGAGACAAGGCGAGACAAGGTGAGCGGCTCGGGGGCGTGGCCTGGGGGGACTTCCTGTCGGTGACGCTCACCTGATCTTTGGCGGCGGAACAGGCCTGCTGGCGACGCCTCCTCTCCTCCTGCAGCGCCCTCTGCAGGCGGCTCAGCTCGGACATCAGGAACTGAGTCAGACCCGACTCGCCTGCTGTGTCTGAGCAGGCAGGCGGGGGGACAGGTGGTCAGACAGACAGGTGGTCAGAGGGACAGACAGCAGGCGGACAGACAGACAGGCGGTCAGACAGCAGGCGGACAGACAGACAGGTGGTCAGACAGACAGGTGGTCAGAGGGACAGACAGGTGGTCAGAGGGACAGACAGGCGGTCAGACAGACAGGCGGTCAGAGGGACAGACAGGCGGTCAGACAGACAGGCGGACAGACAGACAGGTGGTCAGAGGGACAGACAGCAGGCGGTCAGACAGACAGGTGGTCAGAGGGACAGACAGCAGGCGGTCAGACAGACAGGCGGTCAGACAGACAGGCGGTCAGACAGACAGACGGACCGATTAGGATGCTGAAGGTCTTGTTGGGCTCCTTCCCGGTGATGCGGCTGTACAGCTGAGGGTAGTCCAGCTCCAGACTCTCCAGGAAGGCTGTGTGACCTTTGACCCCAGTCCTCTGCAGGATGTCCAGCAGGGCTCCTGAGAGGGAGACACTCCTGGTTCACTCTGAGTGATGTCATCACCACCCCCCACCCCCCGCTCTGAGGCTCCTCTTACCGACTTTTCTCCTCCTGACGACGAGGGCGGGGTCGTTGAAGAGCTGCTCCTCATCCTCAGCAGTGATCACCTGACAACCAGGAACAACCAATCAGCACTCGCCAGGGGTGGGGGTGGGAGGGGCCTAGGGAGGGGGGGCTACCTGCGCCATACCTTGCACTGGCGCAGGTACGGCGTGATCCTGGACGGCTCGATGTTCTTGATGAGCAGCATCCTGAAGTCTTCCAGCTGCAGCCAGCAGAGGTCGTCCTCGCTCACCTCCATCACACACAGTGATACACAACACACAGCAGTACACAACACACAGTGATACACAACACACAGCGATACACAACCCACAGCAGTACACAGCACACAGCAGTACACAGCACACAGTGATACACAACACACAGCGATACACAACACACAGCGATACACAACACACAGCAGTACACAACACACAGCAGTACACAGCACACAGCAGTACACAACACACAGCAGTACACAACCCACAGCGATACACAACACACAGTGATACACAACACACAGCGATACACAACCCACAGCAGTACACAACACACAGTGATACACAACACACAGCAGTACACAACACACAGCAGTACACAGCACACAGCAGTACACAACACACAGCAGTACACAACACACAGCAGTACACAACCCACAGCGATACACAACACACAGTGATACACAGCACACAGTGATACACAACCCACAGCAGTACACAACACACAGTGATACACAACACACAGCAGTACACAACACACAGTGATACACAACACACAGTGATACACAACACACAGCAGTACACAACACACAGTGATACACAGCACACAGTGATACACAACCCACAGCAGTACACAACAGACCCAGGACTCCGACTGTTTGCCGTTTCTGCGTTTTGAGGAACAAGTTGCTTCTCTCACTTCCTGTTTCTGGCTCCGCCCTCTTTCACACAACACACCAACACATCCAGATGTTTGACTTCATGTTCAGGATCAGAAACAATCAGCAGTTCTTTTGTGTTGTATCTTGTTTTGCAGATGAATGTCCTGCTCATTGACCTCCAACCTTTGCCTACTGATCGACTGGCTTCAGTCCAGCGGCCGTCTCGCTCACACCACCCCGTCAGCAGGGGGCGCCACATGAAAAGAAGGAACTGCGGCCGTGGAGTCAACCATCTGTCTCAGCCAGAAAGAGGAAGAAAGTGAAGGATTGGAGAAGCCGGGAGAGGAAGTGATGTCACAGCAGCAGTGCTGCCGTTCCTGGAAGCGCAACACAAATTGATATACAAGGGGGCCTGCTAGCCCCGCCCCTCGAGCCACACAAAGAAGAACAAAGTCAAAACACACACACAAACTTTTTCTTCTTAGACAAACTCTTTATTTCAAAATAAAAGTCTTATTTGTTAATTATTTTCACTGACTCTGAAACGTAAAACCAGTGGAACCAGTAAACCAGTGGAACTAGTGGAACCAGTGAACCAGTAAACCAGTGGAGCCAGTGAACCAGTGAACCAGTGGAACCAGTAAACCAGTGGAGCCAGTGAACCAGTGGAACCAGTGAACCAGTAAACCAGTGGAGCCAGTGAACCAGTGAACCAGTGGAACCAGTGAACCAGTAAACCAGTGGAGCCAGTGGAACCAGTGAACCAGTGAACCAGTGGAACCAGTGAACCAGTAAACCAGTGGAGCCAGTGAACCAGTGAACCAGTGGAACCAGTGAACCAGTAAACCAGTGGAGCCAGTGAAACCAGTGGAACCAGTGAACCAGTGGAACCAGACACAATCAGACACATTGACAACGTCCTGTCTTTGATGGTGAACATAAAGACGCAGTCAACTGCAGACAGAGGTCAGAGGTCAGAGGTCATAGCTGACGACTGACCTGACCCACAAAGTTGCCAGGTGTAACCAGGACCTCCAGAGCTTCTGATTGGACGACACAGACTGAAGTCAACAACAAGAGGGTTCTGGCCCGGTCCCGTCTAGTCCCGCCTCCTGCCGGCCAATTCCTGAGAGCTGATTGGCTGGCTCAGGCTCTGCCATCCTCTGTCTTCCTCTCTCTCTGATTCTCTCCAGCACCGCCTCCTCCTCGTCTTTCTCCTCCTCCCCCTCCTCCCCCTCTTCCTTCTCCGCCTCCTGCCGCTGCTCCTGATTGGCCGGCTGCTCGTCAGTCTTCCTCGGGGGGGGCTTCAGCGTGGCCAGGAGGGCGGGGACAGTGAAGCAGGACAGGAAGCGAGCTTTCAGCAGCTGGTAGGCGGGGTTACTGGAAAAACGTTTGGCCACTAGCTGGCGCACCTCAGCCACCAGCTCCTGATCCTGCTCCTCCTCCTCCTCCTCCTGCTCCTGCTCCTCCTCCTCCTCCTCCTCCTCCTCCTCCTCCTCCTCCTCCTCCTCCTTCTTCTTCCCCTCCTCCCCCCGCTTCTCTTGTTCCTCTGCTGGAGCTGCAGTAATAATAATAATGATAATAGTTTGACATTCATCATTTTAATCATCACAAATTACAAAAAATCAAGCAGGAGATAAAAGCAGCCGTCAGACAGTGAGCTGAGCGCCCCCTGCAGGCGGGTGTGCGATGGCGCTAACTACCTTGTGTCGGGTCGGCGGTGGAGTCTGGCCGCTCTGCGTGCTGATTGGCTGTGGTGGCTGTGTGTCGGGGGGGCAGCAGCTGCAGAGACAACCTGGTCAGAGACTTCTGGGCGCAGAGCAGCGCACTGAGCGCGCTCAGACTGCTGGCGAAGGGGGGCAGGTAGGGGAGGGACACGCCCACTCCGGGGAGCCGCACGCCCCCCTGTCCGCTCAGCCAATCACACACGGCCTCCCGGGACTCCAGAAAAATGAGGGCGGGGTCAAACTGCAGCGCCTCCCTCCTGAGGGGAGGGGGCGCCGAGGGGTCGGTTTTGACTGTGGCCTTATATGGCAGGAAGATCTGAGAGGGAGGCAGGGAGCTCCTGGGGGGCGTGGCCACACCTGATGGGAGGGGTCTGGACATAAAGGTAGGCGGGACGGCGGGAGGCAGGGTGAAGGCCACTGGTTGGTTGGCAGGGTGGGCGCCGCCCAGTAGGGGCGTGGCTAATTGGCTTCTGAACGTGTTCTTTGGTTGCAGGTGTTGGCTCGGAGCGACAGTCAGCTGGACCGAACCCATCGGACTCATGACCAACATGACCTGACCAGGACTGAGGAAGATGCCAGGACCCGGGCCTGGGTTCTGGATCACTGTGGACTGAGAAGGACGCTTCTTCAAAGGAGAAGAAGAAGAAGAAGAAGGAGGAGGAGGAGGCGGCGTCCTCTTCTCCTTGGCTTCAACCTACAAAACAACACAAGCGTCAGGCCCAGTGAGGGGCGGAGTTAAAGGGGGCGGAGTTAAGGAGGAACACTGTGGGTTGTAGCTCACCTTGGCCTGAAGATCTTCCTGCAGATCTCTGACCCCCTGAGTCGGCTTTCGGACCCGCCTCCCATCCAGGACCACAGCTGAAGCTCCGCCCACAGTCCCCAGTGACCCGCCCTCTTGGCTGCTGGTCACATGGTGCTGTTCCTCCTCCTCCTCCTCCTCCTCCTCCGCCCTCTTTCGCCGTCTGGCCTTGGAAGGCTGGTTGTGGGCGGAGCCAGACGTAAGTCCGTAAGTGTGGTCACCAGCCGCCTGGTCGGAGGTCGAGCTGTGCCGATTGGTCGACGCTGAAGGAGGCGGGGCCACAGTGGTGCCAATGGAGGAGGCAGCTACAGGGGGCGGAGCCAGCGTAGGGGGTGCAGCCTGCGGAGGAACAGAGGGCGCCGCCCTGGTGGCGGGCAGCTGAATGGGTCTGTGTGGCGAAGGCGGAGCAGCGAGTTTCTTCTTCTCGGCCTGGAAGCAGAAGAAACAGAGAGAGCAGCCGTGATGAAGTCGTCCCTGCTGAGAACCAGGACGTGGCTGCAAAGGTTAACATTCAACCAATCAACAGGTCACTGAAGGAAGGAACAACTACTGGGAGAATCAGAGGTGATCCTTCACTGAACACTGCATCTCTGTCAAGAGAAGCACTGAATGTTCAAACTCTGAACCTCTGGCCTGCATGCAGAACTCTGGCTTTCTGCTGTGACTCTGGTGGAGCCGTCTGCTGCACCTGCACCTGTCAGCCAATCATCAGACTGTCTTCCATGCTGTTATTTATGTGAGGACTCTGTCTGCTGTCGACGTTCTGCTCGTCTATTTTAACAATTTTATGTATTTTAACACAAATCAAGGTTTTGGCGGCTGGCTGACCTACCACCGCCAGCAGGGGGAGGCAGAGGCGGAGTTACCTTGGCGGCAGCTGCTTCCTGCAGGACTCTGGCCTTCGCCGTCAGCTTCCGAGGCCGCCGCCCACCCGCGGCCTCGGCTCCTCCCACCACCTTCGGCCCTCCGCCTGCAGCGGAGCACCGCTGAGGAGAGGAAGGCGTGGGGGCGGGGCCAGTATGGGAGGAACCCGAGGGGCTGGGGGCGGAGCCAGTACAGGTGGCACCCAACTGACTGGGGGCGGGGCTAATTTGTGTGCAGATTGGCACGGGGGCGGGGCGACCCAACAGGGAAGTGGGAGTGTGGGTGGAGCTTGTTTTGTATCTCAGTGTGGGCGGGGCTCTGGGGTGAAGGGTGGGGGAGGGGCTAGGTGGGACGATGCGGACGCAGTTCAGAGACGCAGCGTTGACGCGAGGAGCAGGAGGAGAGGGGAGGGTCAGTGGAGGAGGCGGAGCTGCAGGGGGCGGGGCTGGAGAGGACAGGAGGCGGATGGAGGGAGTGGGCGGGGTTTGCCGAAGGGGTGGAGGGAGGAAGACGGCGGGCGGGAGCCGAGGAGGGATGTGAAGGAGGAGCTGGGGGCGGGGCTGGGGCAGCCTCGGGCCCGCCCCCAGCTGCTCCAGGATCAGCCCGTGCTGAGACTCCGCCTCCAGGGCCCGCCGCTGGAGCATCCCACCAATCGTCTTGGGGTTCTTCAGCCGGACGGGGGCGGAGCCAGAGGGGCGGGCCGGCGCCAGCTTGCTCCTCTTGCTCCTCCTCTTCTCGACGGTCTCCCTGCAGCCGGCGGAGTCCACAGTCATGACCTGCAGGAGGAGCTGGAAGAGGGGGGTGGAGAGGAGGAGCTGCTCCGCCCGCTGGCCCAGCAGCTCAGCGGAGGAGACGCAGCTCTCGCTGTGGAGGAGCAGGTTCCCCACCCAGGGCGTCACCTCCACCTGCAGCTGCAGCTGCAGCTGCCTGGCCTGGCTCCTCCCCAAGCTCCTCCCCATGCCCCTCCTGCCGCCACGCAGCGCCCCCCGGGGGCCGGAGGTCGGACTGGGCAGCTGGTCCTGCAGGTGGAGCAGGTGCGCTCGCAGCTGCTCAGGTGACACCATCACCAGGCCGCCGCCCCCCCGCCTCCCCGCCTGCAGCGGGGTGGGCGGCGCCCGACCAGCACGGAGCGGCCGTGGCGGCCCAGCACGGTGGAGCGAACCTTGGTGTGGACGGTGCCGCTGGAGGAGGGCAGCTCCACCTGCTGGAAGCTCAGGGTGGAGCAGCTCTGGCCCCTCCTCCACCTCCTCGGAGCCCAGTCCTGCATGGGCGGGAAGGAGTAGGTCTCCTCCTCCTCCTCCTGCTGCTGCTCCTCCACCCCTTCCTGGGATGAGGACACCTCCTCCACCTCCTCCACCGCTTTTGTTCTTGTCCTCCTGTCTTTCTTCTTATCCTCTTCATCACTGTCCATGTACTCCACCATCATCTCCGCTTCAGCCTCCTCTTCCTCTTTGAGCTCCTCCAGCTCCTCCTTCTCCTTCTTCAGCCTCCGCTGCCTGACGTTGCTCCTGCTGCTCCTGCTGCTCCTGCTGCTCCTGCTGCTCCTGCTCTTCTTCTCCTCCTTTGCTCTCGGAGGCGCCGCAGGTTTTTCCACTCTTTTTCTCTTCTGTTGACGGAAGAAAGACCGTCAGGTGGTCCGACACCTACTTCCTGTTTGTGACAATGTGTGCTGTGATGACATCACTTCCTGTGCGGGACAGGTGAGTTTACCTGGGCAGGTGGGTTTGGGCCTTTTGAGAGTTTCTTCCACAGTCGCAGACACTGACCGTCGTTTCGACCGGGAATCTCAGCCGCAATCTTGGCCCAGCGACCTGACACACACACACACACACAAATATTTTTTTTGTGTGTGTTTGTGTGTGTGTGTGTGTGTGTGTGTGTGTGTGTGTGTGTGTGTGTCTCACCAACTCCATGTTTCTCCACAAGCTTCAGAAACAACACCTGCTCCTCTTCATCAAACCCTCCTTTTCTGAGCCCTGCCTTCAGAGAGTCATAGTACCTGCAACACACACACACACACACACACACACACACACACACACACACACACACACACACACACACACACACACACACACACACACACACACACACAGTGAGCTGTGTCCACCTGGACTCTGAGCAGCCAACGGTCCAATCAGGCGTCACCTGTCTCTGCAGGCTCCGTCGTGGCGACCAGGGACCTCCATCCTGATCTTCCACCAGTCCTTCTCTCCGTACTGGGACACGGCCTGCAGCAGCAACTGGTGGGAGAGGTGGGAGTGTGGGGGGGTGGAGCCAGAGAGGAAGAGGAGATGAGAGAACAGGAAGTGACAGCAGCAGCAGCAGCAGCAGCAGCAGCGAGCTCCGCCTCTCCCACCTGGTCCTCTTCGGGGGTCCAGGGTCCTTTCTTCAGACTGGGGTCCAGGAAGTGAGTCCACCTGTAGATCAGCTGGGTGGGCTCCCGGCCCTCCATGAAGTAGCTGACTGCCAGGCGGACAGACAGAGGGTCAGTGTGGTGT
>CM020507.1:40000-165000 GCA_009823395.1 Thamnaconus septentrionalis | reverse complement strand
AAAGCCCTGTCAGCCATGAAGCAGGTGTTGACCTACGACCTGGCGTCCCTGGACTGGGACTCCCAGCACCGGACCAATCAGCAGCAGTCTTACTGCTACTGCGGAGGCCCTGGAGAGTAAGCGGACCAATGGGAGGGGCTCTGCGGGTGACATCATCACCACGGCGTGGGTGTAACTCTGGTGTTTGTGCAGGTGGTATCTGAAGATGCTGCAGTGCTTCCGGTGCCAGCAGTGGTTCCACGAGGCCTGCACCCAGTGTCTGCAGGACAGCATGATGTTTGGAGACAGGTGACCCTTGACCTCCTGCTGCTCCTCCTCCTGCTGCTGCGGAGCTCCGTCCTCTCCATCCTAACACCTGCTTCTCCTCAGGTTCTACCTCTTCCTGTGCTCTCCGTGCAACAAGGGGGCGGAGTATGTGAAGCGCCTGTCCCTCCGGTGGGTGGACCTGGTCCACCTGGTGCTCTACAACCTCTCCATCAGCAGCAAGAAGAAGTACTTTGAGCTGGACGAGATCCTGGCTTTCGTCTCCGAGAACTGGGACCATCTGCAACTGGGGAAGGTAGGAGAGGTTCTGGTTCTGGTTCTGGTTCTGGTCCTGGTCCAGCCGGGTTCTGCTTCCTTCTGGTTTTCTCTTTGCTCAAGGTTCCTTTGTTTATCTTCAGCTGTCCAACACTCCTCCAGGAGACAGGGGGCAGCACCTGCTGGATGCTCTGAACAAATACAAGAGCAAGTAAGGCAGCGACACACACACACACACACACACACACACACACACACACACACACACACACACACACACACACAGTGGAGTGAACAGCGTGTGTGTGTCCAGGTTCCTGTGTGGGAAGGAGATCAAGAAGAGGAAGTGCATCTTCCGCCTGAGGAACCGGGTTCCCCCCAACCCCCCCTCCAAGCTCTTCCCTGAGCGCGCTCAGAACGACGGGGGGCGTGGCCAGAAGAAGTGTGTGGTCAGGAGCAGGTGGGCTTCCTGTGTGTCCTGGTGGACCCGAGCTGTGTGCGTCTCTCACCTCAGCTCACCTCGCGTGTGTGTGTGTGTGTGTGTGTGTGTGTGTGTGTGTGTGCAGTATCTCTGCTGAGAGGAGGAAGAGGAAGTCCAAGTGGCTCCTAGCAGACGCCATCCCCAATGTAAGTTGATCCGTTTCCTTCGTCACTGTCGTCTCAACACTGAGGTGACTGTGTGTGTGTGTGTGTGTGTGTGTGTGTGTGTGTGTGTGTGTGTAGAATGAGCTGTCCTGCAGCTGGACCTCCAACCATCACATGGCCAACATCTTTGACTTCACCCTGGACGAGCTGCAGAGCCTGAAGAGGTGAGACTCACTTCCTGTCTGTTGGTGATGTCACTGTGATGTCACTGTGATGTCATCAACAGCTGATTGTCTCTGTCAGCAGTTCTAGTAGGACAGTGAGTGTGGACCAGGACTCCACCGACGCCTCCACCTCCGGATCTGCTACAACAAGCACTTCGTATCACTTCAGGTAGCTCCTCCCCCTCCTCTTCCTCCTCCTCCCCCTTCTTCTCCTCCTTCCCCTCCTTCTTCTCTTTCTCTCCTCCTCCTCCTCCTCCTCCTTCTTCTCTTTCTCTTCTTCCTCCTCCTTCTCCTCCTCCTCCTCCTCCTCCTCCTTCTCTTTCTCTTCTCCTCCTCCTCTTCCTCCTCCTCCTCCCCTCCTCCTCCTTCTTCTTCTCTTTCTCTTCTTCCTCCTCCTCCCCCTTCTTCTCCTCCTCCTCCTCCTCCTCCTCCTCCTTCTCTTTCTCTTCTTCCTCCTCCTCTTCCTCCTCCTCCCCGTCCTCCCCCTCCTCCTCCTTCTTCTTCTCTTTCTCTGCTTCCTCCTCCTCCTCCTCCTCCTCCTCTCCTCCCTCCTCCTCCTCTCTCCTCCATCTTCCTCCTCTTCCTCCTTCTTCTCTTTCTCTGCTTCCTCCTCCTCCTCCTCCCTTCCTCCCCCCTCCCCATCCTCCCCTCCTCCTCCTTCTTCTCTCTTTCTCTGCTTCCTCCTCCTCCATCCTCCTCCCCTCCCTCCTCCTCCTCCTCCTCCTCCTCCTCCTCCTCCTTCTCTCTTCTTCCTCCTCCTCCTCCTCCTCCTCTCCCCTCCCTCCTCCTCTTCCTCCTCCTTCTCCTCTCTGCCTCCTCCTCCATCCTCCTCCTCCTCCTCCTCCATCTTCCTCCTCCTCCTCCTCCTCTTCCTCCTTCTTCTCTTTCTCTGCTTCCTCCTCTGCTTCTTCCTCCTCCTCCTCCTCCTCCTCTTCCTCCTCCTCCTCCTCCTCCTCTTCCTGCCCCCCCTGCAACATCACCAGACACTGCGTTTCGCGATGCCATGCCTGACCTTTGACCTCTGCGCCCTGCAGAAGGAGGGTGGGCAGTCAGAAGAGGAAGTTGCCGAGCAACGGTTACAGCCACTGGACCAATCGCAGTGAAGCGGGGGAGGAGCTTGGAGGGGAGGAGCTCTCTGGGCTGCTGGAGGACCAGGATGCCGTCAGCCACGCCCACCTGCCAACAGACTCCTCCCACCTGCTGTCTGACCCCTCGCAGATCCCCTCCGACTCCTCCCACCTCCACTCCTCCATCTCCTCCTACTTCGGGGTGGCGGGCCGGCTGACCAATGGCGAGCGCTACCAGGTGCTGGCCCGCCGGGTCACGGCCCAGGGCACCGTCCAGTACCTCCTGGAGTGGGAGGGGACGACACCCTATTAGAAGGTCACCTGACTGGGCTGTGATTGGCCTTCCTCCACTCTCACCAGCGACCCTTAAGCCAATTGGCTGGCAAGCCCCTCCCCCTCCCCGCCGTCCGCTGTGTGCGACAAAATGACAAAATAAATAACTGACAAACGAAAAGTGGCGGGCGTGACGTCGTCATCAGTTTCTAATAATCAAGAGCTGATGGAGTCCAGGTGAGTCTGGAGGAAGGAGCTCAGCCAATCAGGCGCTCAGCCAGTCAGGCGCTCAGCCAATCAGGTGCTCAGCCAAAGACGCACACAGTGTTACTCTAGCAAAGTCGGACCAAACTGTTTCCTTTATAGTCTCCTGCGCGCCCCCGGCTGTCAGACAGCATCCTGCGCTAAAATGACTCATCAGCCACGCCCGCTCGACCTCGCAGAGTGGGCGTGGCCTGTTGCTTCTGCTTCCAGTCTTGCCCCTCCCACCACAGAGAGAAAGGAAGTTGCATATAACAATAGTGTTTTTGTCGCGAGCGGCCTGCGTCTACTTCCTGTCAGCTGACCTATCTATGCAAACTGATAATCACTTCTTAAATGTCACAGTCTAGCTTTAAGCTAACACATGCTAACAGCGCTAAAAGGTCTTTGAGACGTTAAACTGACTCTGTCACTTTAAACCTGTAGCTCCTCCCCCCACGCTCTCCCCCTATTGGACAATAAAAAGTTGTTTGGATCACGTGACTGTATTATCCGTTGAGCTGACCAATCAGCCACCCTCTCTGGAATAAAACAAAGTGTTGTTTGACCTCTGACCCCTGTGTGTGTGTGTGTGTGTGTGTGTGTGTGTGTGTGTGTGTGTGTGTGTGTGTGTGCCCAGGTAATAATCTGTTAATAACATTAAGGTGTTAACTGACACGTGAGAAACAAACACACATCAAGAGTCAGCGCAGCAGCTCAGGTGTGAGTCTGCTGCACACAGACAGACAGCGCCGGGTCGTCTGCCTGCCTTCCTGCTGCCTGCCTGTCTGTCTGTCTGCCTGTCTGCCTGTCTGTCTGTCTGTCTGCGGCTCTAATGGAGGAGCTGGTCAAACACCTGTCCAGGTGTCAACACATGGGCTGGATGACGGTGACGGGTGAGTCCACACAGCGCTGGCTTTCTGTTGTGTTCTAGCATGTGAGCCCCATTGACTCGTCCTACCGCTGCTTGGCCACTAGGTGGCTCTAGTGTACACATCTGGGGGTGGGGTAGGGGGTGGGGGGGGGGCGTGCAGTGGGCTGAGTTTAAGGTCCAGTGCCTTAAACTTCTAAGGAAGTCTGTTTCCTATGTAGGGCACCGGCAGGCAAGCGTCCTTATATATATATATATATTTTATATATATATATATATACATATATATATATATATATATATATATATATATATATATATACATACTGTATGTATACATACATACAGTATATATGAGAAGCATTCTAAGGGCAGCAAACCCTAATTACTTTTATTGGACTGGGATTGTCCACTTTCGTTCATGTATTTACCCTAGCAGGCAACAGTTGGGCCACATTCTTCTGCTTTCATGTTTTTTCTGTCATTTTCATGACTGTTGACACTGCAGATTGTCACTCAAGGCATCAAAACTATGAATGAACACAGCCTCCCTTCAGATCAAATATATATACAAGAAGATGTTTAGGTCTTCAACGTTCACCAATATGAAAATCACAACCCAAGCCAGATTTTACACACTGGGCCTTGAATTCAGTGGTGGTCAGCAGCTGCAGTGAACGAATGATGATGTCGCAGATTTGAAAAGCGGCTCCATCCATTGGCTGTCGTGCGGTCGGAAGGCGGAGCCTGAGGTCTGGTGTAAGATGTTCTGCATCCTGTCGGAGGCGGAGTTGGTGATGCTCAACAACCTGGAGGTGAGGACGAGCCCACCCTGCACCTCCTGCTCCCCCTGCTGGTGCAAATGGAAAACTACCGTTCCCAGGTCCATCCTCTGCTGCTGGCCGAGAGGGCGGAGACTTGCACCGTCTGGTTGCTGAGATACACCCTCCACCTAACCTCGGCCCCGCCTCGCTCCACCCACAAAGGTAAGGAGGACTTTTCAAGTGCAGAAGAAGAAGTGGTGAGTGGAGGGAGTGAGGAGACAGACAGGAGGACAGGTGATGGCTGACAAGGTGGAAGAGTTTAGCGGTAAGACAAGAAGTGTGTGTGTGTGTGTGTGTGTGTGTGTGTGTGTGTGTGTGTGTGTGTGTGTGTGTGTGTGACGACAGCAGGATTAGTTGTTCTGATTAATCTTCATGTTACAATAATAATCTTATAATCTGGATGTTGGTTACCATGGCAACAGAGATAAAGGGTCAGAGGTCAGGGCAGCTTCACCCATACAGACCTGAGGTCATGTGACTGACCGGACGTATGGGAGGGGTCGGATGGGTGGGTTACCTAACTTCCAGGTGTTACAGAGGTCAGGGTTATAGAAATGAAGGCTGGCAGGGTGGTGCCACCCCTGACCAAGGTCTAGGCTTGGTCCCGGCCTTGGTTCCAAAAGGTCCAGGTCTTGTGCTAGACTATTCCTGGTCTGGTCCTTGTCTGCTTTAGGTCTTGTCCAGATCGGGTCCAGGTCTGGTCCAGGTCTTGTCCTGGAGCAGGATGTGTCTGATCCAGATCTGGCCCAGATTTGCTTCCGCTCTGGCCCAGGTCTTGTCCAGGATTACTCCTAATTTGGTCCTGGTCTGGTCCAGGTCTTGTCCTGGTCCAGTAATAGTCTGGTCCTGGTCCGGTCCTGGTCTGGTCCTAATCTTGTCCTAGTCTGGTCCTGGTCTGGTCCTGGTCTATTGTGTATCTTGTCCTGGTCCAGTCCTAGTCTGGTCAAGATCTGAAACAGATATGGTCCAGATCTAGTCCGGGTCTAGCCCTGAGTCCTGGTCCTGGTACAGACGCTTCCCACTGGACAAATGTCTTTTTTTCTCCGTGGATTGAATGTCTAATGTTGACCTCTGATTGACCTCTGATTGAAGGGCTATTTATCGTCCAAATGTATTCAGTCTGGACTTCTTTTAGGTCAAATTTAGACCAGTTCCAGTCTATTTCTAATCTGGTTTTTTACACTGCTATGACTTTCAAGAGGGTGAGGAAGGAGTTTTTTGAAGCAGTTCGTCATCCTGGAGCTTTGGCGTCCAAGTTGGGTCCTGGTTGGATGTCCAAACAGTGGACCTAGTTGGACCGTCCAGTTGATGTCCAGAATTGGTCATGGACCCGGGGACCCATTACAGACCTGTTCCTCTCCGATGTTCAGATGTTTAGCGGCCTTTTTGTCTCTTTGTCCCTTAATGAGGACTTTAGGTGAGTAACTACATTTCCCAAAATGCTCTCTGTCTGCTCCAGGCACTGCAGCGAGAGGACTCCGCAGACTGAGCATGCCCAGTAGTTCTAACATGGACACGCCCACGAGAGTGACGGTAAACACGCTCACATGCACCTGCTGCAGCCTGTTGTTTCCATGGTAACACAGCAGCGGATCAGCGGATCAGCGCCACCTGCAGGAAGTGGAGAGGAAAACATCTGTTTGGGATCATCCAAACTTCACAGTTTCCAGCTGAATCGTGTTGCAAATATCAATATAAAAAATAAATATAGTCACTGAGTTCAGTCTGATCTGATGCATGGACTCCTCCTCCTCCTCCTCCTCCTCCTCCTCTCCTCCACCTCCTCCTTTTACTGCTCCTTTTCATCCACCATCTCTTCCCCATTTTCCTCCTGCTCCCCCTCCTCCTCTTTCTCCTCCTCCTCCTCCTCCTCCTCCACCTCCACCACCTCCTCCTCAGGGTTATCTGTCTCGGAGGTTGAAGCAGTCTCTCCGTCGTACTCGCTCTCAGCCCAAACTGTCTCGTCCAATCAGCATGAAGTCTGAGCTGATCAATACGGACTGATCACAGGTAAGTGAATGATGACTGTATAATAAATGTCCCACAATTCCACTGTGACTCAGCTGGTGCAGTCAAATCTCCTGGTTGGTCTTTTGGAAGAGCTGGAGTGTGAACTGAACTCTGACCAGAACCTGGGATCTGGAGTGGTTCTGGTACCCGGTGGTTCTGTTGTGGAGTGGCCCTCCGGATGGTGGCAAAGTTAATGTAAAAGCTCTAAGTAGTCGGGGTGGGGTGGGCGGGTGACACAGAGGAGGGGAGGAGACTGAGAGGGATGAGAAGGGGGGGGCGGAGGGGGGAGGGGGCGGGGAGAAGTAGGGCAGCTTCACTGCAGGGAGGGGCCACTGCTGACAGAGGACGAGTTGCATAGAGACACAGAGAGAGAAGCTGTGCAGCATCAAAGAGGGAGCGGAGAGAGAGAGAGAGAGAGGGAGAGAGAGAGAGAGAGAGAGGGAGAGAGACAGACAGACAGACAGACAGACAGGCGGACGCACTGTCGCGCAGCAGCAGCAGCAGCAGCAGCAGCAGCAGGTTCTCCATCTTCTCTCCTCCGAGGAGAAGATGGAGACGTAGCCCCTCCCCCCCCACAGGATGCTGCTCGGTGAGTCGCTCCATCAGCTGCCTTTGTCCCCGACACCCGCCAGCGTGTGTGTGTGTGTGTGTGTGTGTGTGTGTGTGTGTGTGTGTGTCTGTCTGTGTGTGGCCTCTTCCTGATTTGTATGACCGTGCATGCTTCGTGTGCGTTGAGCTTCAGCGTGTACTCAGCTAGCCTGGTTTGTTAGCATGTGGCTATTAGCAGCTAGAGCACACACAAACACACACACACACACACGCGCGCGCGCGCTCATACAGAACCCACACGCTATAGCCTGCTGATGTAAAGGAACTCATTAAGCTAATGATGGAAGTGAACAAGCTAACAGAGTCATGACAGATCGCCCTGTGTATGGGGTGGTGAGGGGGGTCAGAGGTCACCACACCCCTCCCCCCACGCCACACTGACAGCTCACCATGGCTAGTATGTTAGCAGACCGTCAGCTTGGATTAAGGGGGTCGCTCTCGTGGCTAAATGGGCGAGCGAGAGTTGGGGTCCGGGTGGACGGACGGGTCGGAGGCTTGACGACAGGTGGCGGACTGCGATGGACAGCAGCTGCATTTCTATGACGGTTTAATGCAAAATAAAAGCGATATTTGGCAAATTTCAACAAAGTGCAACAGTGGCGTGAAGGCCAGAAGCCGTAGTTCTCCTAAATCTCATCCTGCGAGATGTACGGCAGTCCAGCATGCTTGCTCTGTTTTCCTCTTTAATGACTTGTCAAAAATATTCCGTCTCCTCCTCCGTCCAATCATAAAGCGGCATTATCACTGGTCAGTCAACTGGTCACCTGACCCCGTACGTCCGCTGACATGTAAATGCAAAAAAAGTCTTTCCATGAGACTTTTGCAGTATTCCTCTAATTCCTCTATATGGATGCGTGTGAAAAACCACCTCACCAGGCCGTCAAAACCTTGTAGCCATATGTCAGAGGTTCGTCCAGCTGTTCCCATCACCAGGTTCTTTATTGCCATATTTATTTGTTGCGTAATTCTAGGGGTGCTGGAACTGCAGCGACTGACGTGACTCTCCACTGCTCCTCCAGGTGTGTGACACAGAGGCTGCGCCGCGGTAGCCAGGAGTCCTTACTTAGCGCCGGGTGTGTTTGGACCCTCAGGATGGACCAATCAGTGATCATCAAGCCAGTCCACTCGTCCCTGCTGGGACAGGACTACTGCTTCGAGGTGTCACAGACTCACACACGCACCGACACACACAGACATCGACACGCGCCGACACACAGCCTGTCCTCACGCTCCTCATGTGTCTCCTAGGTGACCACGTCCACGGGCTCCAAGTGTTTCTCCTGTCGCTCTGCAGCCGAGCGGGACAAGTGGATGGAGAACCTGCGGAGAGCCGTCCACCCCAACAGGGACAACAGCCGGCGGCTGGAGAACGTCCTCACGCTGTGGGTGGTGGAGGCCAAAGATCTGCCCGCCAAGAAGAGGTACTGTCACCCCGCTCGGCACGGCCACGTCAGCGCCGCTGCCACGCATCCAGCTGCCTCTTGAGCGCCCCCTGACTGTGGTCGCTTGGCTGTGCTGCAGGTACTTCTGCGAGCTCTGCCTGGACGACTGCCTGTACGCACGGACGTCCTGCAAGCTGAAGACCGACAACGTCTTCTGGGGCGAACGCTTCGACTTCAACAGCCTGCCACCGGTGGGCGCCGTCACGCTGCACCTCTACAAGGACACGGACAGGAAGAGGAAGAAGGACAAGAGCAGCTACGTGGGGCTGGTCAACATCCCGGCCGGCACGCTGAGCGGCAGGCAGCTGCTGGAGAAGTGGTACACAGTGAGCACGCCCAGCACCAGTCGTGGTAGGTCACCTGGTCCCAGGGGGGCTCTGCGGTCTGTGCCAAGGCCGTCGTGGTGTCATATTTAGTCCACCCTAAATGAATACACCTCATATTAGCCTCTATAGGACACAACAGCTCAACATGGACACTAACACCTTACATCACCTTCATATAGGGGACCCCATTGAGAAAAATGAAGTTTCCAGAGTATGTCAATCATAATTAGGACAAGGTAAGTAAGACCACTGATACTGGCAGAACTTTGGTTCTTCTGGTTTTAAGAGATCAACAGAGTTGTAATCGGCCCACCGACAGTCTGTGAGCTTTAAATCTGCTCCAAACTGCTCCAATAATCTGAGCGTTGTCGCTGATTCGTATGAGAGACCAATGTGCCACAGCATTTACATTTTCAGTTGCAGGTGATTCCACAACTGAATCTTCATCTTCTCCTTCAGCCTCCGTGGGTTCATCGTGGTTGAGTTCAGTCTTAGAGGTTCTCAAGGTTTATCCGATCACAGGACGCGTACATGTGAAGTTCAGTGTAAAGCAGCTAGCTGGCCTTGGCATCGCAGACTCCAGAGTTGATTGGCTATTGCAACTAACTGTGTTGTGTTGGCTTCCAGCGAACAGGAGCCTGCTGACCAGCAGGTTCTGTTGGTCCTGCTGGCCTCAGGCAGATTTCATAGAAGCTGACAACACAAACTGGCTGAAATTTCTTCTACTCTACAGCAATAAACCACAATGAAGGCAATGTAGCCAAGTGGAAATCACATGACGAAAAAGAACAGACAATGGGGAAGAACTTCATTCGCATATTTACCTAAAAATGTCCTCCTCTAAGTACGGTTAGGCCAGCAGAGAAGGTCTAGCTGGCCTGGACAGTCTGCCACTGCCTGGTCTGTCCCGGTCATGTGACTACTGAACCACCGCCGATGTTCTCCCCATTCACCTGTGTTCCTTTGTCTATGTTCCAGGGAAGTCGTCGGTGCCGATGGTGCGGGTGAAGGCGCGCTACCAGAGCATCGTCATCCTCCCCATGGAGCAGTACAAGGAGTTTGCTGAGTACATCAGCGCCAACTACCTGCTGCTCTGCAACACGCTGGAGGCCTCCATCAGCCTGAGGGCCAAGGAGGAGCTGGCCGCCGCGCTGGTCCACATCCTGCACAGCACCGGCAAGGCCAAGGTGACTCCGCCTCCCCTGGCCTCCTCGCAGAAGCCACGCCTCCTCCCGACCCTGACCCGCCCTCACCGCCTTCTCCTTGCAGGACTTCCTGACGGACCTGATGATGTCAGAGGTGGACCGCTGCCGTGACAACGACCAGCTGATCTTCAGGGAAAACACGCTGGCCACCAAGAGCATCGAGGAATACCTGAAGCTGATTGGCCAGAAGTACCTGCAGGACGCGCTGGGTAGATCTGGCCCCCCCCACGCCACACACACACCAGACACACCCACCTTTTGACACGTGACCACTCATGTGTGTGTGTGTGTGTGTGTGTGTCCAGGCGAGTTCATCAAGGCGCTCTATGAGTCTGATGAGAACTGTGAGGTGGATCCGTCTCGCTGCGGCTCCTCTGAGCTGTCTGAGCACCAGGCCAACCTGAGGATGTGCTGTGAACTGGCCTTCTGCAAGATCCTCGACTCCTACAGGTACCGCCGCTCAGCGGGACTCCGCCCACACTCTCCAGCCACACCCCACCCCCCTGCAGCGTGTCACTCTGCGCCCCGCCCCCAGGGTCTTCCCCCGGGAGCTGAAGGAGGTGTTTGCCTCGTGGCGGCAGGAGTGCAGCTCCCGCGGCCGACTGGACCTCAGCGAGCGGCTCATCAGCGCCTCCTTGTTCCTGCGCTTCCTGTGTCCGGCTGTGATGTCACCGTCGCTCTTCGACCTGATGCAGGAGTATCCTGACGAGCGCTCGGCCAGGACCCTCACCCTCATCGCCAAAGTCATCCAGACCCTCGCCAACTTCAGCAAGTAAGGCCAGCGGGAGAGGGTTGGAGCTGGTGGGCAGAGTGAGTGCAGTGTGAAACAGGTCCTAGTGGGTGTAATGGGTGTAGTGGTCGCAGTGGGCAGAGATGGTGTCATGGGTGTGGCAGGTGTGGCAGGATTTGGCAGGTCCAGTGGGTGCAGCAGCTGAGCGCTGGGTGGTGTCCCTGCAGGTTCGGCACCAAGGAGGAGTACATGCTGTTCATGAACGACTTTGTGGAGCGGCAGTGGAGCAGCATGCAGCGCTTCCTGCAGGAGATCTCCAACCCCGACGGTCTCAACCACACCGCCGGCTTCGACGGCTACATCGACCTCGGCCGTGAGCTGTCCAGCCTGCACACGCTGCTGACCGAGCTCGACCAGGTGACGCACCTGTACTGCAGCGCTGAGGCACAGGAAGTGACTTTGTCTTACCAAAGTCACTTCCTGTGCACTTCTGTACGATAAGCAGTGGTGAAGTGAAGCACTGCAGCTCACTGCAGCCTCTCCTGTCTGTCTGCAGTCGTGTCTGGCGAAGCTCGCCCCTCTTCCTCGGATCCTCAGAGACGTGTCCTTGGCGCTCGCCAACCCAGGGGGCGTGTTGGTTTCTTCTCCAGAGGCTCAGCGGATCGTGTCTCCGCCCCCAGTGTCCCCGCCGCCTCTGTCACCGCCCCTCTCACCACCTCTTGCAACCTGCAATCCCTCCATTGGCCTACAGGGCGGAATCGGACTGGATGGAGGGTTAGCATCCACACATCTGCAGCGAGTCCTGTGACTCAGTGTCCTGGTCCTGGTCCTGGTCCTGGTTCAGGTCCTGGTGCAGATGTTGGTCCAGCAGGTTCAGGTCCTGGTTCTGATCTTGGTGTCTCCCTGCAGGTTGGTGGACTTCACCAGACTTCCGTCTCCGACTCCAGAGAACAAGGACTTGTTCTTCGTCACCAAAGGTTCGAGTCTGCAGCCGGCATCAGGTGACCATTGACCTCAATCCAACGCTGGCGAGAACTCTGTCTGTCCTTTGACCTGAGGCTGACCACGCTGTGATGTCACTTCCTGCAGGACTTCATGGCTCTCCGGCCCCAAGCTCCTCCTACTCTGAGCCCAATGAGAACGACGGGACATTTGAGATGACCAATGGGGGCCGGCGGGAGGGCCCAGGTCTGACCCACGAGAGCCGGAGTCTGTCCCTGGTGGACCTGCAGGACTCGTCTCCCAGTGATGGCCTGGAGGACGGCCAATGGCAGCGCAGGACGGGGCTCCTCCCCCTCTCCTTCCAGAATCCTGTGTATCACATGAGCACCACATCACCGCGGCAGCAGACGGAGGCCACGCCTCCGGACGGCTCGGCAGGGGCCGCCGAGGACCGGACTGCCGTGGCGGCCAAGCCGGCCTTCCTCACCCAGATGTCGGTGGGAGTGGGCGGAGCCGAGCGGGGGGAGCGGATGTCGGCCATGTCCAGCAGCAGCAGCGGGGAGGAGTACTCCCGACGGGCGCTGTCGCTCTCCGAGACCCTGCCAGGTACCACGGTCACATGGTGTTGTACAATCTGGAGAACCCAGCAGACACAGGGAGAGCCTGGAGAACCCAGCAGACACAGGGAGAACCTGGATAGAACCCAGCAGACACAGGGATAGCCTAGAGAGAACCCAGCAGACACAGGGAGAACCTGGAGAGAAGCCAGCAGACACAGGGAGAGCCTAGAGAGAAGCCAGCAGACACAGGGAGAACCCAGAGAGAAGCCAGCAGACACAGGGAGAGCCTGGAGAACCCAGCAGACACAGGGAGAACCTGGAGAGAACCCAGCAGACACAGGGAGAACCTGGAAAGAACCCAGCAGACACAGGGAGAGCCTGGAGAGAAGCCAGCAGACACAGGGAGAACCTGGAGAACCCAGAGAGAAGCCAGCAGACACAGGGAGAACATGACAACTGCACACAGAAAGGGCCCAGAATTGAACCCACAACCTCCTTGCTGGGAGGTGACAGCACTAATATTATACATATAAATCTTTTTATTTCCATTACAATTGGCCGATGACCCCTCCCATCGACCGACCCACTCACCCAATCGTATCTCACCTCCAGGTAGCTCCGCCCCCCCTCGGCAGAACTCTTCAGGTCCTCAGCGACGCATCGATCAGCCTCCTCCCCCCTCCTCTGCCCCGCCCGGACCTCCTCGAGGCCGGACCCCTCCCAGCATGCTCAGCGGAGGAGGAGGAGCAGGAGGAGGAGGAGGAGCCTACCCACCTCGCCCCGCCTCCGGTAGCATGATGTCATCAAGTCCTGATTGGCCAAGTGGCGGCCAGTCACGGCTCAGACAGGCCTCGTCGTCTTCCAAAGGGGACAGTCCTGAGAAGAGACCTGCCGCCAAGGTGAGCAGGTGGTCCCCAGGGCGACCACACCTGCATCCTGCTGTCGGCTGCCATGGTAACCTGCTGTGTGTGTGTGTGTGTGTGTGTGTGTGTGTGTGTGTTCAGGCTCCATCTCCATGCGCACTGGACCGGACCGCTGCCTGGCTGCTCAACATGAACTCCGCCCCCTCCTACGGCGAGGCAGACGATGATCGCCCGGACGACACCCTCATCGAGAAGGTGGGTCACTACACCGACCAGCAGGTTCTGGTCCAGGTTAGGGTTCTGGCTCTTGTTCTGGTCCGGTCACAACTTGCCTTGTGTGTGTGTGTGTGTGTGTGCAGTATCAGCAGGAGATTGCGCTCCTGCAGGAGAAGTTGCGAGTCGCAGCGCTGAGGCAGGATGAGTGCGAGGCCCGGTTACTGATCCAAGATCAGCAGAACCAGCGCATGCTGCAGGAGTACCAGGTGTGAAGGTGGATCAGCTTGTCCTGGATCAGCTGGTCAATCTGTCACAATTCAAGTCATTTCAATCATATCATGAGTCATTGTAGTGGTCTTAAAGGTGTGTGTGTGTGTGTGTGTGTGTGTGTGTGTGTGTGTGTGTGTGTGTGGCTGGCCAGGTGCGGCTGGAGGACACAGAGAGCAGGCTGAGGAGGCTGCAGGACGACAAAGATCTCCAGATGAACAGCATCATCAGCAGGTTTGTTTCTCAACCCCCCCCCCCCCCACCCACCCATCGTCCACTTCCTGTTTGTCTGATGGTTGACCTTTGACCTGCACAGGTTGATGGCGGTGGAAGACGAGCTGAAGAAGGACCACTCGGACATGCAGGCGGTGGTGGACTCCAAGCAGAAGATCATTGATGCTCAGGTATGGTCAGGCTCTTATTGTGAAGGCATCTGTCTCCCCTTGTGGCAGGTGACTTTTTAAAAAAGGATGCACTTGTTGTCTGCTGCAGGAGAAGCGCATCGGCAGTTTGGATGCTGCCAACACTCGGCTGATGACGGCGCTGACCCAGCTGAAGGAGCGCTACGCCGTGACGTCCCAAAGGAACGGCCTGTCGCCTAGCAACACCTCCTCCCTGCAGATCACTGAGAACGGAGAGTTCCGCAGCTCCGGCAACAGCTGAGCTCTGATTGGCTTTCACAGGAGGAGGAGGCGTGGTCTTTCTGCATGATGTGGGTGGACTCATCCTCCATAGACCAATCAAAGCTGTCATAAAGACCACAGAGCCACCAGTCCAGTCTCTGCACAGCACCGCTGCTCAAGACTCTCAGTTCACTTTTGATTTGCATGTTTTGAACTCTGGTGACCTCACTTCCTGTTTCCTGGCTGCTTCCTGGAACTGCACCACGTCACCGTCAGAAGCAGCAGAAGGTTCTCCTGACAACAGTTCTTTGGACCTCTGTCTCTGCGAAACCTCTGCTGCTCTGACTGAACCAGCTGGTTCTGACCCACCTGGACCGACTGGACCAGCTGGTTCCATCCCACCTGGACCAGCTAGTTCTGTCTCACCTGGACCAGCCTGGACCAGCTGGTTCTGACCGGCTCTGCTCTGACCGGGGCAGTTCTTGGTCCTGGTGGCAGTTCCTCGATATATCTGATGTTTGTGTCTTAAAGGAGCAGTCCACTCTGGACATGTTGTCCCAGCTCCATTAGCCTAGCTTAGCACAAAGACTGGAACCAGAGGGAAACTGTTAGCGAGCGTTTGGCCGCTCTCGGCTTCCGTAGCGTTTTACGGTTAGATGTTTGTGTTGTTGCAGAGAATTCTACTAATTTTAATGTAAACTTTCAGAATTTATTGTATACAGTCTAACTTGTGATGAATAGTTTGTGACCACACCCACTCTGCTCCATATTTATCCAGCGCTTCTGTTATTGGTCAGTATTTATAGAGAATAAACGATCCCACTGTCAAACTGACACACCCACTTTGTTGAAGCCTTCAAAAGGAAGTAATGTCGCTCCCTAGAAGCACTGGGACAAAAACATCAATAATTGCTCTCAGTAAGAACTGATTTCACAGCTCTGGACCAGCGCCCCCTGCAGGAAGGTATTTAAATACTGCCAACGTGGCTGCAGCACAGACAGATTCAGCTGCTTCTCTGTCTTTTGAGGGAGGAGCAAGTCACGTGGTGTGTGTGCGTGTGTGTGAGACATTCCACAAATTGTTGTCGATTACAACGTCCCTGCATACCAACACACCAGCGGTGAGAGCCAAGAGTCTGCCCCCTATGGACAGAATCGGCAGCAGCTGTTCCATCCGCCACTTCCTCTGTGGAGATGCAGCTGGCAGACACATGGTGGCGCCATCACATTGCAGTGGTTGAGAGCACCACCTGAGTTCCTCCATCTGACGGTGGAGATCGGAAGCGCCTCGCGGCCTCAGCGAGAGGAACCTTCGTCTGCGGGATGGAGAGTTATCCTCCTACCAACAACTCTTATTTTGAAAGTCCCCGGATGCTTTAGAGTTAACTGCACTCGTCATTGTTTTGAAAGTCTACCTCGGAAGTCCGGCGCCGCTGACTCAACTTGACGCTCGGCGCTCAGCTGTCACACTTTGTTTACAATATGTGTCGGTGTGTCAAAGTGACTGACGGTGAATCCGGACGCCGCTGAGTGAGCGACGAGCGGACGCTCGGTGGCGCTGTGACCATGGAGGCCTTCAGCAAACTGGGCACTTTGCTGATGAACGCGCTGGAGACGGTGAGTTGTCGGTCTGAAGCTAGCGGAGTTAGCCTCGTTAGCCGCAGCGCAGTCAAACGCTGCCACGTGACGTCACAAGACCGCGACCACCAGGCGGTTCAACGGCGTGAATCGCGTGACCGCGTTGAATCGGCAGACAAAACAAAGCAGCGACTGCTAATGTTAGCTTCTAATGTTAGGCTTATGGGCGTTCGTGACGTCATTAGCAGTCATGTCTCCTGAGGTTGACACGCCCCCTTCACCTGAGAACTGACTCCCTCTCCCTCTGCTGTCTCTCTCTCTCTCTCCCTCTCTCTCTCTCTCTCTCTCCCCTGTCTCTCTCTCTCTCTCTCTCTCTCTCTCTCTCTCTCTCTCTCCCCTCTCTCCCCTGCTCTCTCTCTCTCCCTCTCTCTCTCTCTCTCCCTCTCTCTCTCTCTCTCTCTCTCTCTCTCCTCTCTCTCTCTCTCCTCTCTCTCTCTCTCTCTCCTCTCTCTCTCTCTCTCTCTCTCTCTCTCTCTCTCTCTCTCTCTCTCTCTCTCTCTCTCTCTCTCAGCGGCAGCCCACAGTCGACCTGCTGCAGTCCTTTGTTGATAACTGGAAGTCAGTCACTAATTATTACATTGTGACAACAGGTGAGTTGTACCAGACTGACACACACCTGGAATTGTGTGCCTGTGAGTGAGACTCACCTGTGTGTGTGTGTGTGTGTGTGTGTGTGTGTGTGTGTGTGTGTGTGTGTAGATGACGAGCGGCCAGTCAAGCAGACAGACATTCCCTGGCACCTCAAGCAGATGTTGGACATCCTGGTGTATGAGGAGAAGCAGCAGGTAACAGCAGTGTCCCTGCAGACGGTGGGTGTGGTTTGTAGCTGTTGTCTCCTCCCTCTGCTCACCTGCTGTGTTGTCTGTGTGTCCACCAGGGGGCGGAGGAGACGGGTGTGTGTCTGGAATACCTGCTGCAGCACAAACTGCTGGAGACCCTGTGCACGCTGGGGAAGGCCCAGGTGAACGTCCTCACACATCACCTGCACCACCGCTGGTGTCACGCCAACTCATTTCCCTCATCCCTCGCCCCTCCCCCTCTCCATGCCCCTCCCCCAGTACCCACCTGGAATGGTTCAGCAGGTCCTGTTGTTCTTCTGGAAGCTGTTGTCTCAGATGAGCAAACCTCTGCTGCATCTCGTCAATGTCTACAGACCTGTCCAGGTAACCTGCCCAGGCAACACCTGCCCAGGCACACCTGCCCAGGCAACACCTGCCCAGGCAGAAGGGCCAAGTCCAGACAACCGGACTGGTTTTGCTACCTTGAAGACGTTTCGCCTCTCATCTGTCATCAAGATAGCAAAACCAGACCATTCAACTGCAGGAAGACCTGGACGTCTGAGAAGCTTCACAGACTTATTGTCAAGGTCTGAAAATAAGACAGGCGACACAGTGGTGCAGTGGTCAGTGCTGTCGCCTCACAAGCACGAAGGTTGTGGGTTTGATTCCGGGCCTGGGACCCTTCTGTGTGGAGTCTGCATGTTCTGCCAGTGTCTGCTGGCTCCTCTCCAGGCTCTAAATTGACTGTAGGTGTGTGTGTGAGTGTGAATGGTTGTTGGTATCTATGTGGCCACCAGGGTGTCACCAGGGTGTCACCAGGGTGTCACCAGGGTGTCACCAGGGTGTCACCAGGGTGTCACAGGGTGTCACCCTGCCTTCACCCTGGGACAGCTGGGAGAGGCTCCAGACCCTCCTGAAGGTCAGGAGGAAGCCGGTATTGAAGATGGATGGATGAAAGAAAATAACTTCTGCAGCTCTTCCACGTCTGAAGCAGCTAAAGTGACGTCTCCTTTGCTCCGCCCTCAGAAGCTGATTGGTCTCTGCGGTCTTCCTGGTTCCGACACTGAGAAGGAGGAAGCTCAGTTCCTATTGGTCGTCTGCTCCTGTGTCAAACAGGAGCCGAACCTGCTGAGATTGGTCCTGGAGGTAACGCCACCGTCGCTGCAGTGCTTCCACGCCTGTCGCCTGCCACAGGAAGCTGTCATCCCCCAGTGCGGCACCTGCCACATCCTGTTGACCTGTGACCCTGAGGCCTGTGGTTTGTCACGTGATGTCACAGTGTTGATGTCCTGTTGTCTGTCATCTTTCAGCCTGCGGACCAAACAGCAGCAGCAGCCAGGCCACACCCCTCTGACAGCCCAGCCAATCACACCTCAGAGACGTCTCCTCAGTCCAGCCAACCACAGTGCAGCGCCGTCCAACCAGAATCTGCACTGCTGTCAGCTCTGTTTCAACTCACCAGGAGTCAGGTGGGTGGCGCTGTTGTACACGTCAGACTCGCCTGTTGGTGGCGCCGTGAGGTGCGTTCTTGAGTAACCACTGAGTGTGTGTGTGTGTTCAGAGGTCCTCTGTGTGTCTGAAAGCCTACGAGAGCCTGCTGCTGCTCGCCTGCCTGCAGGGGGAGCTGCAGAGCCTCCAGCTGCAGCTGGCGGTGCTGCTGGCTGGGCGGCTGCAGGAGCTCCACCTCCTGCTGCCGCTGGAGTGTCTGGAGGCGGGGCAGCTGCAGAGCTGGCCGGCCACACCCTGGAGGTACAGTAGCACCGTGCACAAGGTCAAAGGTCAGCTGAGCTGTTGCTGTGGTGGTTGTGCAGCAGTGCCTTTGTGTCCTCAGCTCGCAGTTCTCGCGCTGCGGCGCCGACCTCAGCTCAGAGGCCCCGGCTCATGGTCACATGACCAGATTCTTCTCCTGGTTCGACTTCCTGGATCACTTGATGACCGAAGCACCTGAAATGCACACACACACACACACACACACACACACACACACACACACACACACAAAATGATGTTTTTTGTTCTCTCATACTGCAGAGGATACAACTATTGTTGACTCTGTGTGTGTGTGTGTGTGTGTGTGTGTGTGTGTGTGTGTGTGTGTCAGCAGGTGTTTGCTCTCCAGCTAGCTCAGTGTGTCCACCAGGCGTGGCTGCTGGATGTGCTTCTTTCTCAGCTTCAAGACACGTGAGTCCCCCCTGTGTGTGTGTGTGTGTGTGTGTGTGTGTGTGTGTCCTTGCTGTTGACACTCACAGGTGTGTGTGTCTGACTTCAGGTGTGAGCAGGTGCTGCTGCTCTCCACCACCGTCCTCTGCGCCGCGGTCAGGCTGGTGCGCTCTTCCTGCTTCCTGGATCAGCTGGTCCACTTCCTGCTGAAGACTCCGCCCACCGCCGAGTTGCTGCTGCAGCGCTGCAACCACATCTCCGACCAGGTGACCAACCGTCAGGACGGTGGGTCGTTGGCCTGCCTGGGGTTGCAGTACCCCGGGTGGCCACCAGGCTGACGGTTGCGCCGCTGTCTCCAGATCAGCCTGGTGTCTCTGTCGCTGCTGGACGAGCTGCTTCAGAAGCCTCACAGGGACGTCGTGCAGGTCCTGGTGCTGCGTTACCTGGACGGCCGCTCCTACCTGGACGGCCACGCCCACCTGCACGGCCACGCCCACCTGGACGGCCACTCCTACCCACCCGGTGCAGGACAGGAGGACAGACTCACCGAGAGTCCCTACGACAGCGAGTGAGTCTGCGCAGGAAGTGACATCACAGCAGTGGGGTGGAGCTCAACCCTGTGTGTGTGTGTGTGTGTGTGTGTCCTCAGCGGTTTGGAGGAGGATCCCTTCTTCTCTGACAGTCTCCTCCCAACGCCCCCCTCCTCTTGCTCGGCCCCCCCCCTCCCACTGCTGGGATCAGCTGACGCCGTCAACAGGTGACTCACCTGAACTCCTCCCCCCTCCACTGCTCTGTGGTCAATGCTCAGCCCAGTGTGTGTGTGTGTGTGTGTGTGTGTGTGTGTGTGTGTGCACAGCTTCCTGTGTCTGGTGCCTGTTCAGGTTCGATCAGCTCAGCTGCTGCAGGAGGGAGGATACGAGTCATACATCCACGACGCCCACTCACTGGTCAGAACACACACACACACACACACACACACACACACACACACACGCAGGATCTGCCTTTGCTCGTTACCTTCATGTGCAGATGGAGGAAACCTTTGTTGAAATGTGCGCTGCTTCACGTCAGGTCTTCAACTTGCGTACGTGTATTTCATGGATGTGCTCGACAGTGGTGACACATGCGCATAGTGACTCTATGTCTCTCTCTCTCTCCCCCCCCCTCCCCCTCCCCTCTCTCTCTCTCTCTCAGGTGACTCAGTGTCAGTCTCTCTCAGGTGACTCAGTGTCAGAGCCCGTGGGAGTGGCCTGTGACTCCTCCCCCTCCTCCCGCCTCCTCCACCGCTGAGGGGGAGGGAGAGGAGGGAGAGGGGGAGGAGTTCTCTGAAGGTCCCCTGCTCAGGGTTCTATTGGACCGGCTGGGACGAGTCCTGGAGCAGGTAGAGCTGTGTCACACACACACACACACACACACACACACACACACACACACACACACACGACAATTAAACAAAGTCATGACATCGCTGACACCTGTGGCACCAGGTGGGCTCTTGCTTTATAATCAACAACCATCCATCATCCAGCACCGTCCCTCCCTCCTCCCTCCCTCCCTCCCCCCTCTATCCCTCCCTCCCTCCCTCCATCCCTCCTCCCCCCCTCCATCCCTCCTTCCCCCATCCCTCCTTCCTCCCTCCCTCCTCCCCTCCATCCCTCCCTCCCTCCATCTCAGCCTTGAAGCTCTTGGCTCAGTCTAAGAGGTCCAGCTGATCTTCCAGAGCTGCAGTGGCCCCATAAACACCTGCTCACGCAGCTCCGCCTCCTGGTCAGTGTTGCCAGTAGGCGGAGCCGCCAAGACCCTGACCCAGTGGACCTGGACCTGAACCTGAGTGTGAACCTTTGCAGCCCTACGAGTTGAACCTGCAGCTGACGGCCGTGCTGTCCCGGCTGAGCGCCTTCAGCCACCCACTGCTGCACGAGTACCTGCTGGACCCCTACATCCCCCTGTCAGCCCTGCTGCAGGTCGCTCTTCTCCGTCCTCGTCAGGGTGAGACACACACACACACACACACACACACCTGCAGTCAGTCTGGACACTGTCTGACTGTGTGTGTGTGTGTGTCAGCTGATGGCTGACCTGGTGCAGAGGATCCAGCAGGTTCCCAACCTGACTGACAAACTGGTGAAGGCCAGGAGACACCTGCTGGGACTGGACCAAAGCACGGGGTACCTGTCTGTCTGTCCGTCCGTCTGTCTGTCTGTCTGCCTGTCTGCCTGCCTGTCTGTCTGTCTGCCTGCCTGCCTGCCTGCCTGCCTGCCTGCCTGCCTGTCTGTCCGTCTGTCTGTCCGTCTTCCTGGCTGCCTGCCTGCCTGCCTGTCCGTCTGTCTGTCTGTCTGTCTGTCCGTCTGCCTGTCTGCCTGCCTGTCTGTCTGTCTGTCTGTCTGCCTGCCTGCCTGCCTGCCTGCCTGCCTGTCTGTCCGTCTGCCTGCCTGCCTGCCTGCCTGCCTGCCTGTCCGTCCGTCTGTCTGTCTGTCTGTCTGTCCGTCTGCCTGTCTGTCTGTCTGCCTGCCTGTCTGTCTGTCTGCCTGCCTGTCTGTCCGTCTGCCTGTCCGTCTGCCTGTCTGCCTGCCTGTCCTTCTGCACCTCACCTGTGCTGACGTGGGGTGGGGGTGTGTCCCCAGGATGGAGCACCTGACTCTGCTGAGAGGCATCATCGTCCTGGAGGAGTTCTGCAAGGAGCTGGCCGCCATCGCCTTCGTCACGCTGCCACTGGAGCAGCAGTGAGTCACATGATTAACCTGGCCGGGTGGCAGAGTGGATCAGGTGACCGGCCCCGCCCCTCGCACTTCCACTTCTTAAATGAGAAACAGAAACAGGAAGTAGATCCTGAGGTACGCAGGTGTGACTTCCTGCCTCAGCCGCGTCTCGTTGGAGAGCTGATGCGGAAGACGATGACATCATCAGGACACTGGTCACATGATGAGGTGGAGGTGGTGGGAGAAAACATTGTGAATTATTATTATTAAGAGTTTGAATAAAGTTTTGACCAAATATGATGAGCTGAACTGTTGTGTTTGAATTGATTTGATTGATTTGATTGATTTCTTGACTTGGTTGATTTCTGGATGAGATGGTTTTGTGTTTTATTGCCTGCTGGAGGATGAAACCAGTGTGGTCACCAGGTCACTGCCACTCTGATTGGCTTGGTTCCGACACAAGCCCAGTGTTCTGAACGCAACACACGCACCTGCTACATGCCGAGCAGCAGCTGCTGTCGCTCAGCAGCTCCCTCCTCAGCTCAGATGGTGAAGCGCAGATCTGCAGCATCCTCCTCTTGTCACGTTTCAATTCGCTGCTGGTAAACACGCCATACCGGAAGTGAGTAACCGAGTCCTTCACAGTAAGAGTTGTCAGCGGAAGTCAGTGGATTCGGCAGAATGACCTGAGGTTTGGGCCAGGTGTCCGGAAGACCGTCGCATCGGGTTTCCGTCAGCCGGGTCCTTTAAGTCACTGCTGATGACGTCACATTGGATCACACGCCCAAGACTGAGAGCCCCGTGCTTTTATTGCGAAGGTCTCCGCCGGAAGCGTGCGCGTGTGCCTCGTCGCGGTCCTTCCTTCCATCCTGCAGCTCAGCGGAGCTGAAGGTCACAGCTGGAGCTCCATCATCTTCACCCGCAGCTCCACCACCCATCCTCGAGCCGCCGCTCCGCGTCATGACGTGACTCTGACTCCTCGTGCAGCGTTCCCGGTGTGCGTGCTGCAGCCCGTCCGCTTCGTCCGACCCTCCGACTGAGATCCCGTGTGCGTGGGCCGCCTTAGCGCCATGGGGAACCGCGGGATGGAGGAGCTCATCCCGCTGGTCAACCGGCTGCAGGACGCCTTCTCGGCCATCGGCCAGAACTCCTCCCTGGACCTGCCGCAGATCGCCGTGGTGGGCGGCCAGAGCGCCGGCAAGAGCTCGGTGCTGGAGAACTTCGTGGGCAGGTGAGTCCGTCCGTCCGTCCGTCCGTCGGCTCAGGCCGCTCTGACAGCGCCGCCTGCGGTGGTTGTGGCTAAAGCAGCTTCCGATGCTGCGACTCCAGGTTGGTGTTTTCATGCCTGGTGTTCGCGATCAGGCGGATGTCGAGATGTTCTGGAGACCGCAGTGGTCGCCACATCTGCTCCATCTTCGACACCTGCCGAAGGCGTCAGTGTCGGGGGGCGTGGTCTCTTTGATGCTGCTGCCCTGCTCCACCAGCAGGGGGCAGAACAGGAAGTTTCAGGCAGGAATTCAACCTTATTTTGATCCATTTTCAGTCCTTCACTCCGTTTTTTGTCTTTGAAAACCGAGTCCACTGCTTTACAGCCAGTGACCGTGCAGCACTGCATATTAGGAGGAGGAGGAGGAGGAGCGAGCAGCAGCGTAGCTCCGCCCCTCTGCTGTGTCTCAGGTCAAAGATGAAACATCCACCTGCAGCTGGCCTGACTCTGTTGCCATGGCGACGCCTACTTCCTGCTTCAGCAGAGTGGCGCCCGCCTCTCAGTGGCTGAACCCTCACTGAGTATTTCTGGTCACATGACTCCTGCTTTGCATGATAGCCCGAGTGCGTGCACGTGTGTGTGTGTGTGTGTGTGTGTGTGTGTGTGTGTGTGTTGGCTCACTGCAGGGGAAGCAGACGCTGCAGCTTTCCTCACACACACACACACACACACACACACACACACACACACACACACACACACAGCCGGCCTCCCGACTGTGGAAGCAGTAAAGTCATGTGACTCTCACGTGGTGATGGGAGGCGCTGCTGGTGCATGATGGGTAATGACTGACTGACTCCTCCCACTCAGAGACTTCCTCCCTCGTGGCTCTGGTATTGTGACTCGGCGCCCCCTGGTGTTGCAGCTGATCAACTGTCCCTCAGGTGAGCGTGAGTGTGTCTGCGGCTGGTGCGGTGGTGTATTAGCAGCGGTGTGACCTTAAGTTGACCGAGCGCTGACCAACCAATCAGAGCACGGCGAGTTCCTGCACTGCAAGGGGAAGAAGTTCACCGACTTCGATGAGATCCGCCAGGAGATCGAGGCCGAGACCGACCGAGTGACCGGCATGAACAAAGGCATCAGCCCCGTCCCCATCAACCTGCGGGTGTACTCCCCCAACGGTGAGGCTCTCTCACACACACACACACACACACACACACACACACACACACACTGGGCCTCATCCCACCCCACTCAGACCCTCCTGCTCCTCCAGTGCTCAACCTGACCCTGGTGGACCTCCCCGGGATGACCAAGGTTCCGGTGGGGGACCAGCCGGCTGACATCGAGCACCAGATCAGGGAGATGCTGATGCAGTTTGTCACCAAAGAAAACTGCCTCCTATTGGCCGTCTCTCCCGCCAACTCCGACCTCGCCAACTCCGACGCCCTGAAGATCGCCAAGGAGGTGGACCCACAGGGTGAGTAGACCCAGCGGCTCTGGGGGGGGGGTCTCCTGGCTGAGCGGTCTCTGAAGGAGTCGGTCTGATGCTGCAGGTCTGAGGACCATCGGCGTGATCACCAAGTTGGACCTGATGGACGAAGGAACCGACGCCAGGGACATCCTGGAGAACAAACTGCTGCCGCTGCGCAGAGGTGACGCACGCTGGTGTCGTAGTCCAGAGCCAAGCAACCAACCAAGCCACCCAGACCAAGACCTGATCCAGACCAGAGAGTAGAACACAGGGAGGCGGGAGCGCTGCTTAAAGAACAGCTGCTCTCTGGTTGGGTTCACGCTAGCAGACAGATTCAGTTAAATCCTCGCAACAAAAGCTTTCTTCTCTGTCAGTGTCTGCCACTGCAGCCTTGGCCGAGACTTTGGCCCAGACTAAATACTTTGAAATACTGCAGTACATGAAATAAAACAGGAGGACTGTGGTTGGGGTAGAAAGAGATTCCCAGGTGTTTGTGGTTCTGTCGTTTTTCTTTTCTGTTCTTGTGTTTTCTTTTATGAGTCAGGGTCAGGGTCAGGGTCAGGGTCAGGGTTAGGGTCAGGGTCAGGGTCAGGGTCAGGGTTGAGTGTTTGCTTGTGTCTGTTAGAATGTTGTTATTACATTAAGAAAAATAAAAACTTGTCTGGAGACCAGGAGCAATCTTCAGCTCTACAACACTGACACACACGCCCTGGTGCGGCAGTGCTGCTCTCTGATTGGCTGCTGATCCCTCGCCCTCTGTCAGGTTACATCGGGGTGGTGAACCGCAGCCAGAAGGACATCGACGGCAAGAAGGACATCACCGCCGCCCTGCAGGCCGAGAGGAAGTTCTTCCTGTCCCACCCGTCCTACCGACACCTGGCCGACCGCATGGGCACCGCCTACCTGCAGAAGATCCTCAACCAGGTGAGAGCCGCCCAGAGGCCACGCTAGAAGGCCCAGCACCTGTGATTGGCTGGGGTCAGGTGTGGGTGTGGCTCTCCGCACTGTCAGCTGAGCAATCTGCTCACTGCCACCAAGTGGTCAGAGTCGGGACCTGCAACCTGAAAAAAAAAAAAATTAATGACGTAACATATACGACCTCTGGCCCCGCCTCCCTCCAGCAACTGACCAATCACATCCGAGACACGCTGCCGGCGCTGCGCAGCAAGCTGCAGGGCCAGCTGCTGTCCATCGAGAAGGAGGTGGAGGAGTACAAGAACTTCAGGCCCGACGACCCGGGACGCAAGACCAAGGCCCTGCTGCAGTCAGTCACACACACACACACACACTGAGGCGTCTGTGGACTTCCTGAAAGACACTTTGTGTCTCCGCCCTCTGACGGCTGTTGTGTTTGCGTGCTTGTGTGTCAGGATGGTGCAGCAGTTTGCGGTGGACTTTGAAAAGCGGATCGAAGGTTCTGGTGACCAGGTGGAGACCTACGAGCTGTCGGGCGGAGCCAAGATCAACCGCATCTTCCACGAACGCTTCCCCTTCGAGCTCGTCAAGGTCGCGACCCTGAGAGTCGGAATGAAATCCCAAACATTTGGAATCTTTGGAGTCAATCTGTGTGTGTGTGTGTGTGTGTGTGTGTGTGTGTGTGTGCAGCTGGAGAAAGATGAAAAGACTCTTCGTAAAGAAATCAGCTACGCCATCAAGAACATTCATGGAATCAGGTGGGAAGAGCCACTCTGTGTGTGTGTGTGTGTGTGTGTGTGTGTGTGTGTACCTGCTGCTCACCTGTGTGTGTGTGCTGTGCAGGACCGGCCTGTTCACCCCTGACATGGCCTTCGAGACCATCGTCAAGCGGCTCATCGCTCAGATCAAGGAGCCCTGCCAGAAGTGCGTGGACATGGTCATCAACGAGCTGGTCAACACCGTGCGCCAGTGCACCCAGAAGGTCTTCTGATTGGCCCAGCACCAGCTCCAGGGCAGGTGCCTGTGGGTGTGACCTCTGACCCCTGTGTGTGTGTGTGTCTCCAGCTGGCCCAGTATCCCATGCTGAGGGAGGAGATGGAGAGGATCGTCACCCAGCACATCAGAGACCGAGAGAGTCGGACCAAGGACCAGGTGAGTGTGTGTGTGTGTGTGTGTGTGTGTGTGTGTGTGTGTGTGTGTGTGTGTGTGTGTGTGTGTGTGTGTGTGTGTGTGTGTGTGTGTGTGTGTGTGTGTGGACGTTGACCCTTTGGTGTCACTGCAGGTGTTGCTGCTGATTGACATTGAGTTGTCCTACATCAACACCAACCATGATGACTTCATCGGCTTCGCCAAGTGAGTCTGACTGACTAACCGACTGACTGTCTGTTTGACTGGCTGACTGTCTGACTGACTGACTGTCTGACAGACTGACTGTCTGTTTGACTGGCTGACTGACTGACTGACTGACTGTCTGACAGACTGACTGTCTGTTTGACTGACTAACCGACTGACTGTCTGACTGACTGACTGACTGTCTGACTGTCTGTTTGACTGACTGACTGACTGACTGTCTGTTTGACTGGCTGACTGACTGGCTGTCTGTTTGACTGACTGACTGACTGGCTGTCTGTTTGACTGATTGTTTGACTGATTGTCTGACTGGCTGACTGTCTGACTGACTGTTTGACTGACTGACTGACTGACTGTCTGACCGACTGACTGTCTGTTTGACTGATTGTCTGACTGTCTGACTGTTTGACTGTCTGACCGACTGACTGTCTGTTTGACTGACTAACCGACTGACTGTCTGACTGACTGTCTGACTGACTGACTGTCTGACCGACTGTTTGACTGACTGACTGACTGACTGACTGACTGTCTGACTGACTGTTTGACTGACTGTCTGACTGACTGTCTGATTGACTGACTGTTTGACTGACTGTCTGACTGACTGTTTGACTGACTGTCTGACTGACTGTTTGACTGACTGGCTGATTGACTGACTGGCTGTCTGTTTGACTGATTGTCTGTCTCTTAGTGCTCAGCAGAAGAGCAGTCAGATGAACAAGAAGAAGGCCGCTGGAAATCAGGTGAGGCTTCATGATGATGAAGATGGTGATGATGATGATGATGATGAAGATAGTGATGATGGTGATGATGATGATGAAGATAGTGATGATGATGATGGTGAAGATAGTGATGAGGATGATGATGAAGATGAAAATAGTGATGATGGTGATGATGATGATGATGATGATGAAGATAGTGATGATGATGATGATGATGATGAAGATAGTGATGATGATGATGTGATGATGATGATGATGAAGATGAAAATAGTGATGATGGTGATGATGATGATGATGATGATGAAGATAGTGATGATGATGATGATGATGATGATGAAGATAGTGATGATGATGATGGTGATGATGATGATGAAGATAGGGATGATGATGATGTGATGATGATGATGATGAAGATGATGAGGAGGATGATGATGAGGATGTGTTGCTAATGCAGTTTCTTCTTCCTCCTCTGTGGTCCACCAGGATGAGATCATGGTGGGTTCTTCACTGCATGTCCAGTTTATCCACCTAGCAGCTGAAGCCCACAGAGAATCTCACTGTGTGTGTGTGTGTGTGTGTGTGTGTGTGCAGGTGATCCGTAAAGGTTGGCTCACCATCAACAACATCAGCATCATGAAGGGCGGGGCCAAAGAGTACTGGTTTGTCCTGACGGCAGAGACTCTGTGTTGGTACAAAGACGATGAGGTAATGTGTGTGTGTGTGTGTGTGTGTGTGTGAGTTTGTGTCATTGGCTTCCTCACTGTTTCCATGTTGTCACGTCAACCCTGCCCCCTGCAGGAGAAGGAGAAGAAGTACATGCTGCCTGTGGACAACCTGAAGCTGAAAGACATTGAGAAGAGTTTCATGTCCAGCAAACACATCTTCGCCCTGTTCAACACCGAGCACAGGTGTGAGAGTGTGTGTGTGTGTGTGTGTGTGTGTGTGTGTGAGTGTGAGTGTGTGTGTGTGTGTGTGTGAGAGTGTGTTCCTGACAGTAGTTGTGTGCGACTCACTCAGGAACGTCTACAAGGACTACCGCCAGCTGGAGCTGGCCAGTGAGTCCCAGGACGAGGTGGACGGCTGGAAGGCCTCTTTCCTGCGGGCTGGCGTGTACCCTGAACGCACCGTGGTAGCTCCCCTGATGACATCATCACTACATCCTGATGTTTACACTGTCTGTTGGTGTGTTAACACAGCGCTGTGTTTTCTGTCCTGCAGGATAAAGAGAAGGTGAGAGACCTTCCCAGGTGGACCTCCTCAGTGTGTGTGTGTGTGTGTGTGTGTGTGTGTGAGACGTCAGCTCTGTGTGTGTGCAGGCGGAGACCGAGGAGGCCAGTGGGGACGGGCAGATCCACAGTCTGGACCCGCAGCTGGAGCGGCAGGTGGAGATTGTCAGGAACCTGGTGGACTCGTACCTGTCCATCGTCTACCGTACTGTCAGAGACCTGATCCCCAAGACCGTCATGCACCTGATGGTCACCAACGTAGGTCACACACACACACACACACACACACACACACACACACACACACACACACACACACAGTGATGTCATCAAGGGTTCTGCTCTCTCTCTTCCCAGACGAAGGAGTTCATCCATTCAGACCTCCTGGCCCACCTGTACTCCTGTGGAGACCAGAACAGTCTGATGGAGGAGTCACAGGAGCAGGTGAGGAGGTCCTGGTCCTGGTCTGGTCCTGGTCCTTGTCTTGCTCTGGTCCTGGTCCTGGTGGAGGAGGTGTCCTGATGTTCCTCTGCTGTCTTTTAGGGCCAGCACCGTGACGAGATGCTGAAGATGTACCACGCTCTGCGTGAAGGTCTCAGTATCATCGGTGACATCAGCACCTCCACCATCACCACGTCCATGCCGCCCCCGGTGGACGACTCCTGGCTGCAGGTGACCGGGATGCCTTCAGGACGAAGGTGAGGGCAGCGTCCGCCGGGACCGAGACCACCGCTTCTCCGTCACCGAGTCTCTCTGCTGCCCCCTGCAGGTCCCCCATGTCCAGTCCCACCCCACAGCGCCGAGCTCCGCCCGGTCCACCCCGTCCAGGCGGTCGTGCCGCCCCCGGCCCTCCGTCTCGCCCCGCGGTGTCACCTGACCCCGGACCCCCCTCGGTGCCCTCCCGACCCAATAGAGCCCCCCCTCCTGGAGTGCCCAGGTACGTTGGTGGAACCACAGACTGTTCGGTCTGGATTCTGTGGTTCCAGTGGATGTTGTGTAGATCAGGTCTAGAACCGATCCAGTGGTGTCTGTTCTTTGCTCCGCCCACCGTCACCAGGTGGCGCTGTTCACCTCCAGCAGCCAGCTGACTGAGAGGTTCAGGGGCCACAGCAGGATTTATAGAACCAGAACCAGGATTCTGGTTCAGTACTCAGAATGAACAATTCATTCACTTGGTGTCCCGCTGACTCAGACCAGTAAGACTGAAACTGAGTCAGTGACAGAGGAGCCCAGTGCATCATGGGACGTCCCCGGCAGTCTGGGTCTGGATTCAGGGCTGAGCTGAGCCTGGAACCAGGATCTCGACCAGAGATCCAGACTGGGTCTTCAGCCTGGAACCATGACGTGTCACCACCCGTCACATGACTCAGGTGAACCAGAGGTCCGACTCTCAGTCACAGCCGGTCTGCTGAGAGTCACTGCCCTGTTAGACAGGTGTGTGTAGGTAGACAGGTGTGTGGTGGTCACTGGGCTACACTGCAGTCAGCTGTCACTGAACTGCTGTTGCCAGCTTTCATCAGAATAAAGGAGGCCTCCTTCCCGCTGAGCTCGGGGTCGTGACCTTCACGGGCCAGTGGCTCTCCAGTAGCGGTCGATCACAACTTTAAATAAGGGTTCAAACAGTCAAACATGGTTGGAGCTGCTTTGTTACCAATAGACTTTAGAAATAAACCAGATGTTTAAAATGTATTGTTTTTGTCTTTTCATTGAATATTTTGTACACAACAATCAGTAAAGTGTAGAATGGAGGTTTTTACAAAGGAATTGAATGAATAAAGCTGAAAACAAGAAGCCATCCTGATCCACAGCCTCCTCTACGCAGCCAGTACGCAGTTGTTGTGAGTGGTTGCGCAGTGGTTTCGCCTGCAGCTACGTAGATGACGGTTTGAACACAAACTCTGCGAATATGAATGTGAGTTTGCGTGGAGAATAAATGTACATTGAAAACAACTGGGGACTACGGGACAAAGCTCGACCTGTGTCCGTTCAAAACGGGACGCCACTGTTTCACTGTGGAACACGGGACAGTTGTGCTTTTTAAGGGACGGTTAGCAACTCTAAAGGGAACAGGAAGTTAGCAGGCGCAGCTAGCAGCAGGCCTAGCCGCAGACCTGCCCGCCAAATGGAAACTGACACACATTCACGCAGCAGCTGTGAACGGTGACTCAGTGCTGACACCAAACTGGACGGAGGTTTACAGTGTCTTCTCAAATCAGACTTCAAAGGAAACATTTTTCTTCCTCGTTGGTGCTGAAGACGGAACACAGCGACACACAAACAGACTGAACAGGTGGCAAAGAAAGATGACCCCTCTTCTTTCTCTCCATCCCTCTTTCATCTCCTGCTCTTCATCCTCCCGCCTCTCATCGTCACTCTTGCTGTTAGCCTAGCCTAGCATTCCCACCTCTCATCGTCACTCTTGCTGTTAGCCTAGCCTAGCACTGCACATCATCGTCATGAGTCTTGCCTGGCACTGTGCAGTATTTTCTGCCTAGACGGTTCGACACAGAATTATTAGCCTAGCCTAGCACCGCACACCATTGTTTTCCTAGCACATGATTAGCCTAGCCTGGCACTGCAGCACTTCATTGACCTACACATGAGACACATCTGTCTGTCTGTCTGTCTACCTGTCTGTCTGACTCACTGTCTGTTTGTGTGATCCTGTTCTATCAGTACCATACCAGGTAAAACTACAAGGTCACAGGTGTGTCAGTGGAGGTAGCTCCGCCCTCAGCCCCTCCCCCTCACATTGACCATCTATGGTTGTTCTTTTCAGAATCTCTATCAGTGACCAGTGAGGAATCCACCAATGGTACGTCAGCTGTGTGTGTCATGTCACTGTCTCTCACCAACTGTCCGCCCCAACCTCCAATCAGCTCTCTCGCTGTGTGACCCCGCCCACTCCCCTGGCATCGTAGCTAGTTGTGTGACTGACACGTTCATCACTTACTAACTGTCTGTCTGTTTGTCCGTCTGTCTGTCTGTCTGTCTCCAGTCAAAAATCTCCTGCTTCTCCATCTCGACCCTTGAGACTCTGACCCCTGACCTCTGACCCCTCCCATTAACACACACGATGTAAGGTTCCAGCATGTTCCCTCCTCTGCCACACGGTGGAACACAGAGCATCTTCAGAGCTGCATCTGACTGGATCCAGCTGTTATTTCACTGCTGCTGCTGCTGCTGCTGCTGATGATGATGCTGCTGAGGATGACAACCGGATCCGACTGGTTTTTTGATTTTTCATCGTTGTTAAACTGGTTTCATCCTGGTTCAGTTGGTCCAGTCTCCCTGGTTTGGACTCCAGCTAGATCACATGACAGGACTCTCAAGTGTAGGAAGGACTCTAAAGTGAGAACATGTCAGACCTGGTGGGAACCGGTTCTGACCGGTTCTGACCAGTTTGTGATGAGTTGAGGTTCTGTCAGGAGTGGTTCTTTTTAGACTGGTTCTGTTTGGACTGGTTTGCATCCAAGTAGCTCCAGTCTGTTAACAGCTGAGCGTTGATGTGACCTTTGACCCCTGGGCCCTGGTTGGTTCAATTGACTCACTGTTGTTTTTTTTTTTATTGTCTTCATGTGTGTTCTTGTCTCACTCTTCCAGTCGTCCCAGTAAAGGTAGCCCCGCCCACGGAGAGAGCCCCCAGTCGTCTATGGAGGGCTAGCGTCGCCCCGTCGCATGTCGTTGCATCGCCGCTGTTTTACTGTGAACCCGTGATTAAAAACCATGTGAAGCACATTTTAACCAAGCAGCTAAATGCTACTGCAATAGACCTTGTGTAGATGTGTTGTTGTGTGTTTTCCTCCTCACAATCAATCCACTGTACTGTAGACCGGAGCGGCAGCTAGCCTGTCAGCCAGCCACCTAGCTAGCCACTGAGCTAGTCCAGACTTAGCTGCTAGTTAGCCGGCTGCATTAACTCTCGGAATTAAATGTCAGTTTTGTTTTTTGTTTTCTTGTTTTATTTTTAATGCTCATGAGATGCCGAAATTTTGGATTGTTGGAATTTTTCTTTACAGTGTAAAGTTTACAGAATTTTGTTTTACTGAAGTACTTATTGATCTATTTATTGATTCATTTATTGGCTGTTTACGTCTACTGTTGTTCTCCAACAGTTATATATATTAGTATCGTTAGCTGTCTTCCACCTGAACCAGCACTTGAGCGGCGGTCGCCCCCTGCTGGTTCGACCCAGGACTGACGGGTGTGAACTGGAACCATGAGGTCCCGCCTGCTTCTGGCCGCTGAGGAAACAAAAAGAAATAAATTAGAGCCAAGAAAAGAGGACATGTGACAGGAAGAGAACTTTATTGACACTGATGTGATGTTTCAGTCGAGTAGGTATTGTGTTAAATCCTTGGTCCGTGTGTGTGTGTGTGTGTGTGTGTGTGTGTGTGTGTGTGTGTGTGTGCTAGGCTGACTGCTGCATTCTTCCCTGTAGCTGCGTCATGTTACAGTAGTTTAATGTGTTGTCGGTGCAGTGTTTTGCCTGTGTGACACACACACACACACACACACACACACACACACACACACACACACACAGACACAAAGACACGCACCTGTGGCGGTGTGTGTGCTTCACTCTGTAGTGTTTCTAATGAGTGTGTGTTTCCACAGTATACTAAGACAGCAGTGTGTTGAGTCAATGTGACATCAAGGGTGAAACTGTAGTGAAGTGTGTCAGTGTGTCAGTGTGTTAGTGAGTAGCTGTGTTGTGTATCTGTGATCTGAATATGATGAATAAACGTGATGAAGATGAAGAGCGAGTCCTCCTCTTTCTCAACACTCACGCACAAACACGCAGGAAGTGGTTTGACAGCTGCACAGGAAGTCCTGCTACTGCAGCTCTCACTCTGAACACGTGCGGCGCGAGGCCGTCCAGCAGAGGGCGGTGTGGTGCTGCCGCTGGCCTGGTGTCAGAGGTGAGCGCGTCGAGCGGAAGCAGAAAGAGGAAGACGAGAAGAGGAAGGAAGACGCGACAGACGGAGCAGCGGGTCGACGGCGACGGCGTTGCCACATTCTCCACCAGCAGCGGCGGACTGACTGTCTGGCTGACTGGCTGACTGGCTGCCTGGCTGCCTGGCTGCCTGGCTGATGCCTGTCCACCTGTAGACATGTCGTCCAGGGCCGACGGCCGCACAGGTGAGTCTCACCCTCGCCTGACCAGCAGCAGCCAGCGCAGCTCTCACTTCCTGTCAGCTGACGTCACGACTGACTGCTTTCTGATGATGATGATGATGATGAAGATGATGATGATGATGATGATGATGATCAAGGTGACGACCACAGCGTTCCTCTCTCCTTCTCAGCTGCCGCCCAGTTTGTCTCTTTAACTTTGAAACTGAAAGATAAGCTCCACCCACCACGGATCAGACGCCCTGAACGAGCCAAACAGAGCCCACAACACAAAGTGGACACACACGAGCTCCAGCAGGGAGACTCACAATGCAAGGTACACACACACACACACACACACACACACACACACACACACACACACACACACTGCATCATGTAAGAGGTGGAGCTTGTTGTGAAGAGGAGGCGGTCAGAGAGAATCTTCAGTCACCTGACTTCTGAAAGCTGAGAAGGTGTGTGTGTGTGTGTGTGTGTGTGTGTGTGTGTGTGTGTGTGTGTGTGTGTGTGTCAGGCGCTAGTCGAGCAGCAGCGGGCTGTGGTCAGCTCCCTGCAGTACTTCAAGGCCCTGGTGGACAGAGTGGGAGTGGACAAACTGGTCCTGAACCAGTCTGTGGTGGGCGGTCTGCTGGGCGGAGCCTCCAGCGGCGTCCTCGAGGCGGTTCTGACTCTGGTCCAACTGGAACCACACCTGCAGCACAGGTAGGTGGGTGAGTGTTGACTTGCAGCCCTGATGTCCAGAGTCCTGACCCTGTTCCCTGTTCCCTGTCCCTGTTCCTGTTCCCTGTCCCTGTCCCTGTCCCTGTCCCTGTCCCTGTCCCTGTCCCTGTCCCTGTCCCTGTCCCTGTTCCTGTCCCTGTTCCCTGTTCCCTGTCCCTGTCCCTGTCCCTGTCCCTGTTCCCTGTCCCTGTCCCTGTCCCTGTCCCTGTCCCTGTCCCTGTCCCTGTCCCTGTCCCTGTCCCTGTCCCTGGTCCCTGTCCCTGTCCCTGGTCCCTGTCCCTGGTCCCTGCCCACAGCTCCTGTCTCAGTCGTCTGTGCCAGTCTGTGACTCAGCTGATTCGCTGGGCCGACCAGGTGATCCTGCAGGGCGTCGTCCGCCACACCGAGGAGGAGGCCACGCCCAGTGTGACCACGGTGATCCGGGCCGTGCTGGACGGAGTCAAGGTGTGGTTGTCCTGCAGCTTTTCTTGGTCCTACTGATTGTGTCTGGTCCTGGTCTTGGTTTAGCCCTGGTGTGGTCCGGTCATGATCCTGATCCTGGTCTGGTCTGGTTTAGACCTGGTCTGATGCTGGTCCTGTTCCTGTTCCTGGGGTTGGTCCTGTTCCTTGTACTGGTCCAAGGGCAGGTGCAGGTCCAGGTCTAGGTCCAGGTCTAGGTCCAGGTCTAGGTCCAGGTCTGGACCGCTGTCCTTCTGACTCCTTTTGTCAGTCAGCGATGCGTGTTATTGTTCTTACAGTCACATGACTCGGCGACGGCGTCCTGCACTTGAGATGTCGTCACGCTGTTCTGACTTTGTGCCTGTCAGGAACTGGTTCGATTGGATGCAGAGGGGCAAGAAAACCCCTCCCCCGAGTCACCTGACCAGGAGCAGCAGAGTCTGGGCGCTGCTGTAGAGCAGCAGCAGCAAACTGTCGTAGCTCCGCCCAAACCTCCAATACCCCTCCTGGACCACCCACCACAGACCCCGCCCACACCTGTCCACACGTGAGTCAAACCTCTTCGAAAGCAATCACAACAGGTCATGTGACATGGCATAGCATTGTTAGCCTCCTGTTAGCCTCCTGTTAGCGCAGCAGCAGATGGTTTTTCAATTGATTTCTGTGACGTTCAGGTCCAACTGAGACAAACTGTTTAAAATTCTGTCTTGGTGTCTGCCACGCCCCCAGTCCTCCAGCCCTGCCCCCAAAAAAGCGTCAGTCTGCATCAGGCCCCTCCCCCTGCCGAGTGGCTATAGTGGCGCCAATGAGACGCGAGCCTGAAGCAACGCCACAGGTGGAGGAGGTACAGAGTAGAATAGACTCACATGTTCACAATAACCATGTGAGCACACACACACACACACACACACACACACACACACACACACACACACACACAGTGCATTTTTGTTCTCTTGAGTTGAGTTTACTGTCAGTGTCTCAGAAAAGCAGTGACAAATAATTGTGTGTGTGTGTGTGTGTGTGTGTGTGTGTGTTACAGAAAGACGAATGCTGGAAGCGATGCAGTGCGACTTCTGCAGAATCTGTTGCTATCGATACACTCTGTACTGGTAACGCTTGTATAGGTAACACTCACACACACACACACACACACACACACACACACACACACACACATTCTCACTCTCTTCAGTGGGGTGTGAATTTAAACACCACTTCCTGTCAGGAAGTGGTTTTTAAAATACACTTCCTGTTTGAGCTGTTTAAGGGTGGAAGCTCTCTGCTGCCATCTACTGGTTGCATAGACTCACTGCAGTTTAACCTTCCCTCACTAATTACTGCTGGTGTGTGTGTGTGTGTGTGTGTGTCCAGAGGATGATCCAGACTACAACTTCCTCCACACTGACCTCTCCTCCGCCGACACCCTCCCTCCTCTTCCTCACTGCTCCCCCCCCCCACCTGCCCTGCCAGAGAAGAGACGCAGCAGCACTGCAGGTCAGAAAGAAAATCTACCTGACTGTCTGTCACCTGACTGTCTGTCACCTGACTGTCTGTCACCTGACTGACTGTCACCTAACTGACTGTCTGTTCTGGTTTGCAGCTACAACCAACTGTGATGAGCGCTCTGTTTCCTTTGGGTTTGACTCCGCCCCTCAGTCAGATGACCCCTCTTACCAGTGTGATGTCATTGGCCTCGATGGGTCTCTGCACTCCCCCCTGTCCCCCAGCAAGACCCCCCCTCCCCTCCCTGAGAAGAAACGTCCCAGTGAGCAGAACCTCCAGCAGTACTCAGTAGTGTGCCGAGCATTGAGAAGATGATGAAGATGCAGCTGGAATCAGATGCATGTTGGACTCCAGCAAGATGAACTGTGAACATCCAGCTGAGCTAATGATGAATCTGACTTTGTCCACATGCTTGAAGAGCAGTGCCCCTAGTGGCCACCGCCGTGTAGTGTCACTAACTAACCCTTCACTGTCTGCTGTCTGTTTCAGTTCATCAGTACCTGCAGTTCTGTGCCCCCTACAGTGGTCAATCAACAGCCATGTTCTACCCACGACCTCTGACCTCTAGCCGGCAGGAAGAGGCGGAGACAGACATGCAGCTGGAACCCGCCCCCTCACCTGAACTTCCTGTGCTACCACCAAAGAAGAGGCAGCAGGTATCGTCCAGGTGTTTTTGGGGCCTTTACCACCAGGGGGCGCCTGTGGCTCAGGAGGAGCAGGTTGCCCAATGACTGAAAGGTTGGCGGTTCAAATCCTGCTCCGTCCTAGTCCGTCGTTGTGTCCTTGGGCAAAGACACTGAACCCTAAGTTGCTCCCAATGGGGCAGGCAGCACCTTGCATGGCATATATATGGATATATATATACATATATATATACATATATATGTATATATATATGTATATATATATCCATATATATCCATATATGGATATATATACATATATGTTTATATATGTATATATATGTATATATATATATGTATATATATATACACATAGCGCTGTATATAAGTGCAGTCCATTTAGCATTTAACCTGCACTGAGAACCAGCAGTTAGAGCCACAAAGACCAGAATATTTGACTCGTGTGAACGCCCCCTACCCTACCATACTGTACTGCACTGCACCCTACCCTCCTGCACCCTAACCCTACTGTACTCTACCCTACTGTACTCTACCCTACTGTGCCAAACCCTGTGCCAGGTCCCTCAGAATACAGGCAGGTGTGATTTTGTGCTCCATAGATAAATTCTATTGATTAACGGATCAACAACAACAGTTGTTATTTCACTTTTATATTATTATTATGACCCTGCATTTCCCACATGAACGTGTGATCATGTGGTGTGAGTGCAACAAGTCACATGTTTTCCGAACAGGACAAATGAATTCTGTTGAATTTGTGGATGAAGAGATTTTTGTTTGTTTCATCAGGACTCAGAGCACACAGACAGACAAAGTGAAGACAGAGACAGGTGAAACACACACACACACACACACACACACACACACACACACACAGCACCTGAATGCTCTCTGGGCTGCAGTTCTCAGAGTGGCCTGCAGGAGTCAGAGTCTGATGAGGGGAGGGAGGAGAAGCAGGAGCAGAGCGACCAGCAGGAGGTGCTCTTACTGACGGAGCTGCAGGAAATCCTCCACAGGATCACAGTCAAGTCTGAGGTACTTTCCTGACCTTTGACCTCTCCGCTTCACACACACACACACACTTCCTATCTCACTCTTCTCCTGCTTTCTCAGGGGGAGGAGGGGCCAGACATCAAAGCAGGCACTTCTGATGTCCTATTGGTCTTTGCTGCAGAGGCTGAGAGCAAATCAGGTAGCTCCTCCTCCTCAGTTTCTGCCCAGCAAATCACAGCCCAGCATGTAACAGCAGGCCTGTGTGTGAACGTGTGTGTAGGACAAAGCCTGTACCGTGAAGCCTTTGTCGCCACCTACAGGAGCTTTGTGAGTCCGACTGATGTCATCGTCAAACTGCAGCACAGATATCCTTCACCGTGGTCTTGGGGTCACATGGTTTAAAGAGGTGTCTGGGGAGGGGGCGGAGCTATATTTCTTCCGATTTCTCTCCTCTGACGTGTTCTCAGATCAGTTTGACTCAGGCTCCTCCCCCTCACTAAGGAAGTCTTTAACCTGCAACACGTTCAGACACCTGAGCGACGGAGGACGACCGCAGCTCTGCCCTCCAGCCGGGAGGACCTTTGACCTGCTGCTCACCATCGTGGACGAGCTGTGGTCCGACACACACACACACACACACACACACACACACACACACACACACACGTCCACTGATGCCTATGTGTGTGTGGCTGTTGCAGTGCAATGGAGCTGGACTCTGATTTGCTGCAGCTGCTCACTGACATGGTGTACAGTCTTCTGATTGGTGGAGAGCTGAGACGGGCGCATGCACTGCGCTCCAACATCCTGTCCAAGGTGGAGGAGAGGTGGCAGCTGATTGGCTCCCCTCTCTCACTACGCCCACTCTCTGCCAGGGGCGTGGCTGCCAGGTAACCTCCCAGCCAAGGTCAACTCATGTGAGCATCACTCAGGCATCATGTGACCTGCTGGCTCCTCCCCTGTGTCCTCCAGACCAGGGACTCTGCTGGACTTCAGGAGTCAGGATCTGGCTGAACAGCTCACCCTGCTGGACTCAGAGCTCTTCTATAAGATCAAGGTGTGTGACCCACCTGCACCTGCGTGTTCACTGTCGTCCTCCCTGTCACCTCACTCACCTGTGCCTCTCACGTGTTCAGTTGCCGGAGGTCTTGATGTGGTCCAAAGAGCAGAACGAAGAGAAGAGTCTCAACCTGAACCAGTTCACTCAGCACTTCAACAGCGTCTCCTTCTGGTGAGTCCTCACAGCTGTGAAGTGCTCCTCAGTCGACCAATCGGTGACGAGCTCAGTGGTCTAAAGTCAGTTCATTGCCGGGTTCTTCTAGGGTTCGTTCTGTCATCATGCTTCAGGAGAAAGCTCAGGAGCGGGAAAAGCTGCTGCAGAAGTTCCTGAAGATCATGAAGGTAAGAAAGCAGCAAAACAATGAGAAGGAGATGAGTCTGAGGACTAATCGTGGTCTTTGTCCCTCTTCAGCACCTGAGGAAGCTCAACAACTTCAACTCCTACCTGTCCATCCTGTCAGCACTGGACTCCGCCCCCTTGCGACGGCTTGACTGGCAGAGAAACACGGCTGAGGTGCAGTAGCCACACCCACCTCTACACCTGCTGAAGACACGCCTAGTCTTCTGCCAACAGACAAACTGTCAGCAGCCTCATGTGTTGTTCTTGTGTTGTTGTAGATTCTGGAGGAGTTCAGCTCTCTGATTGACAGCTCGTCATCTTTCAGAGCCTACCGAGCCGCTCTAGCTGAGGTGGAGCCTCCCTGCATACCCTACCTGTACGTCTGCACCCAGTTTTATACCCACCTGTCCGTCTGCACCCAGTTCTAGACCCCACCTGTCCGTCTGGACCTAGTTCTAGACCCCACCTGTCCATCTGGACCTAGTTCTAGACCCCACCTGTCCGTCTGCACCAAGTTCTAGACCCCACCTGTCCGTCTGGACCTAAATATAAACCTTACCTGTATGTTGGCACCTCATTCAATGTCTGGCATCTTCTCCTGTCTGCTGCTGCAGGGGTTTGATCCTTCAAGACTTGACTTTTGTTCATTTGGGGAATCCTGACTCGTTGGTGACACCACAAGGTTCAAAGGTCAACTTCTCCAAACAGTGGCAGCAGTTCAACATCCTGCACACTTTACGGAGCTACCAGCAAGTGTCAGTACCTGCAGTACTACAGTTCTACAGTACTATAGTCTTCCAGTACTACAGCACTACAGCTAGTACAACAAGTATGATTGTGCGTATGACTGAAACTCTCTCTCTGTGCAGTCGATACTCCCTGCAGCCTGATGATGAAATCATCTCCTTCTTCAATGACTTCAGTGACCACCTGGCTGAAGAAGCATTGTGGGAACTTTCCCTCAGGCTCCGCCCACGAAATGTGCCTCGGGTCATCCAGAGATGAAAGAAGAAGAAGACGGGCGAATGTTGTGAGGCTGTTTGAAAACAGGCACTGAGCTAATTTAGAGCGTTCTTCAACACCTGGACCACTCCTGCCAGGTTTAGTCCGGGGCCATAGTCAATCATTGGGGTTATGCTGTATTCACATTGAACACGTTTTTGCCGCGCGGCACGGGGCAGACGGGCGCAGACGGGCGCAGACGGGCGCAGAGCGCTGTGACGACATCTTGGCGCACCCAGCAGGAGAGCAGCGTTCTGGGGGAAGTGGTGGTTGGTTCTAAAATCAGGAGCCTGGATTGAAGCAAACTTCCTGACACAGCAACTAAGCAGCTACTGTCCAGTTACTACCAACCTCTGCATCAGTGTAACAAGGATTTAATAAAGAGCAATAAAGGGCTTGTAAACATGACCTTGTCATACTTTGAAAAACTCAAGAAACTGTGTATGTTTGTTTGCCATCACTGAATACATAAACAGCTGCATTCTGGTAAAATCCCCCAAGATAAACTCACAGTGGGAAACAGCGCACACCCGGTGTCAGTACAAACTGGACCTGTTGTCAACCTGAGACGATTTTATATTGTGTATTTTATTTTATATTGTATGTTTTTATATGTATGTGTCTACATGAGACGTTTTTATATGTAAAATACGTATGTGTGTGTGTGTGTCTATTCACACACATACACACAAAACACAAAAAACAATGACACACCAAATCCCAAAAATCAAACATGTCACCAGAGTACAATAAAACCACAAACTATACTCATGAAGATTTCTTTTAACTACTTCCAGAGATTCACTAAATAACTGCTGCAACTTCCTGGTTCCTTCTTTTCCTTCAACACGGAACGCGGAACTGCTGTCTCCTCGGCAGAAAAGCAGGCAGTGCTGCCGAGCGCCGAGCCGCTTCGTCATCAGACTGCAACAATCAAACATCGAGCGGCGACAAACTCCCGGCCATGGATGGATTTTAACTCCCGGTGGAGGCGACTTCCAGAGGAGCTACCAGAGGAACCGAGTCTGGAGCTTCACCGGCGGCATGGAGCGTTAGCGGAGTGACGTCACAAAGTAAGACTCAGCATTTAGGCGGCGTGAATGAATTGAAACAGACTCCGAGGCTACAGGGCAGCTAAAGCTAACGCCAAATGCTAGCTTCGGGTTGAAGTGACGGTGGGAGGTGTTTGTGTCTGATGTTGACATGTTGCAGGGTGGAATATTGCTCGATAGTACCGGAACTACCCGGATGTTGTTTCGGGACTGGGGACGGAAACTAGCTTGAAGGTTCACTCAGGTTGAAACGCACGCTATCTGTGACGTCACGTTTGCAAGATTTTGTTGGTCTCGCCTCCCTGCAGGTGTCAGCCATGGTTCAGCAGCGCCCCCTGGTGGTGACGGTCCGGGTGGACTTGGTTCTGTTGCTGGTGACCTTGCTGGCGCTGTGGACCAGGCTCAGCTGGTTGGGACGCCCCGCCGCCGTGGTGTGAGTCACACACACACACACACACACACACACACACACACACACGTCAACATTCTGAGTACAGTTTGTCCAGGTTTGAGATAAAAACTACCGAGTTGCATGCTGTCTAAGTCGTGTGTGTGTGTGTGTGTGTGTGTGTGCAGGTTTGATGAAGTGTACTACGGCCAGTTTGTGTCTCTCTACATGAAGAGGGTTTTTTTCATGGACGACAGCGGCCCCCCTCTGGGTCACATGATCCTGGCTCTGGGAGGTCAGTCAGCTGACCACCACATGAACACATGACACATGCTGACCTTCCAGTAACACCTGTGTGTGTGTGTGTGTGTGTGTGTGTGTGTGTGTGTGTGTTGCAGCGTACCTGGGAGGATTCGATGGGAATTTTGTGTGGAACAGAATTGGAGCAGGTAGGCTGTGTGTGTGTGTGTGTGTGTGTGTGTTTCCAGTGTTCTTCAGCAGTGTGTGTGTGTTTCCAGAGTTCCCCAGTGCTGTGTGTGTGTGGAGTCTGCGGCTCGTGCCAGCGCTCTGCGGCGCCCTCTGTGTCCCTCTGGTGTACCTGCTGACTCTGGAGCTCACCTGCTCGCGGTGGGCGGCTCTGGGGGCGGGACTTCTGCTGCTGCTGGGTGAGTGTCTCAGTGGTGTCAGATGAAGGTGTGTGTGTGTGTGTGTGTGTGTGTGTGGTGGGCTGACTGTGTGTGTATGTGTGTGTGTGTGCAGAGAACTCCCTGATCGTCCAGTCCCGCTTCATGCTGCTGGAGTCGGTGCTCATCTTCTTCCTGCTGCTGGCCTTCCTGTCGTACCTGCGCTTCCACAACGCCCCCGACAGGTGAGAGTGAGAGGCGGCAGGGTGGTCGGTGTGTGTCTGTCCAGGTGTGAAGTGTGTGTGTGTCCTCCTCAGCTGCTCCAGGTTCTGCTGGCTGCTGCTGTCTGGAGCCTCCTGTGCTGCTGCTGTGGGGTGAGGAGCTGCTCAGAGGTCAGAGGTCAGAGGTCAGCCACGCTGCTGTGGAGCACACACTCACCTGTGGTGTGTGTGTGTGTGTGTGTGTGTCAGGGTGAAATACATTGGCATCTTCTCCTACCTGGCGCTGCTGGGCGTGGCCTCTCTGCACACCTGGAATCTGATTGGAGATCGAACCATCAGTCACGTGAGTCGCAGCTCTCGCTCAGCCAGGAGTGTGTGAGGGGTGTGTGTCAACCTCCAGCTGCTGATACTGTGTGTGTGTGTGTGTGTGTGTGTGTGTGTGTGTGAGAGCAGCTCAAGCTGTGTGTGCAGTGTGTGGCCCGGGTTGTGTGTCTCCTGGTGCTTCCTGTTCTGCTCTATGTCTTCTGGTTCTACCTTCACCTGAGTCTCCTGCGGCGCAGTGGACCACATGACCAGCTGATGAGCCCCGCCTTCCAGGCCAGTCTGGAGGTAGCCACGCCCACCCACTGACAGTGGATGGAGTCTCTCTGATCGGCCGACGAGTGTCTGGGCGGTCTCTGATTGGTCGGTGTGTCTCAGGGCGGTCTCTCCAGGATCACTCGGGGTCAGCCTCTGGAAGTGGCCTACGGCAGTCAGGTGACTCTGAGAAGCTCCGCCTCCCAGCCGATGCCCTGCTGGCTTCACTCGCACAAGGCCAACTATCCAATCAGGTGGGACTTGAAGCCGCACGGCGGCCAATTGGTGAGCTGTCAGGTGGCACGCAGTGACAGTCACTTCCTGTTTCCTGTGGGCGTGTCCAGGTATGAGAATGGGCGGGGCAGCTCCCACCAGCAGCAGGTCACCTGTTATCCCTTCAAAGACGTCAACAACTGGTGGATCATCAAAGACCCCGGCAGGTGGGTCACCAGTCTGCCCCAAGGCATGCTGGGAGATGAAGTGACTGACTGTCTGACTGTCTGTCTGACTGACTGACTGACTGACTGTCTGTCCGACTGTCTGTCCGACTGTCTGTCTGACTGACTGACTGACTGTCTGTCTGCCTGTCTGTCTGTCTCTGTCTGTGTCTGACTGTCTGTCTGTCTGTCTGACTGTCTGTCTGTCTGTCTGACTGTCCGACTGTCTGTCTGACTGTCTGTCTGACTGTCTGTCTCTGTCTGTGTCTGTCAGACAGGAGCTGGTGGTCAGCAGCCCCCCCCGGCCGGTCCGTCACGGTGACCTCGTCCAGGTGGTCCATGGGATGACCTCACGCTTTCTCAACAGGTGCAGCAGCTCACCTGGATTCTCTGGCTGGGTTCAGCCTGCAGCCCTGCTGCTGTCAATCATCTGTGTGTGTGTGTGTGTGTGTGTGTGTGTGTGTGTGTGTGTGTGTCTTGGTCCTCCAGTCATGATGTTGCAGCTCCCATGAGTCCTCAGGCTCAGGAGGTTTCAGGTTACATCGACTTCAACGTGTCCATGGCACCGCAGAACCTGTGGAAAGTGGTGAGACAGAGCTGACGGAGGGCTGGTGATGTCACTGTGAGGAGTCATGTGACCTCCTCTGTGTGTGTGTGTGTGTGTGTGCTCAGGATATCTCCAACAGAGAGGCGGAGTCAGACTCCTGGAAGACCATCCTGTCTGAAGTGCGGCTGCTCCACGTCAACACCTCAGCCGTCCTGCGGGTACAGACAGGAAGTGACGTCACAGCTTCCTGCTTCCTGACGTAGTGACGTAGTGACGTGACAGTGTGTGTGTGTGTGTGTGTGTGCAGCTGAGTGGGGCTGCTCTTCCAGACTGGGGGTTCCGGCAGCTGGAGGTGGTTGCAGAGAAGCAGTTCCAAGCTCAGAGCAGCAGCAGCCTGGACTGGACGGTGGAGGAGCACCGCTACGGAACCAGTGCGAACACACACACACACACACGTCCTGGTGCCCATACACTCCATGCTCATGCTCATGTGTGTGTGTGTGTGTGTGTGTGTGAAGGTCAGGAGCAGAGAGAGAGGGAGGCGGAGCTTCACTCTCCAACTCACATTGACGTGGACAGAAAAGTTTCCTTCTGGGCAAAATTTCTTGAACTTCAGGTAGGACAGTGAAGCCCTGATTGATTGATCGATTGATTGATTGATCGATCCCTCAGACTGGGCCCTTTGGGATGCAGTCTGAGGTCAAGTCAACATGTGACCCTTTCAATGGTCACACGCGCTGCGTCGTCTTCTCCCAACCCAGCGGCTCTCATCCACACGCTAACGAGCTCACAGAACAGAAAGACTTTCTTCACATTGACACGTCAGCGGACGTCACGTACGGGGTCTGCAGGACACAGGAAGGGGCGGGGCTGCGGGGTCTGCAGGACACAGGAAGGGGCGGGGCTATGAGTGTGGAGGCTGCTGGGTGTGGCCTGCGTGGCAGAGCCACTGATGCAGGTGCTTCTGTGTTGTGATGCCAGTGGAAGATGCTGACTGTCAAACAGGAAGACACGGAGCACAAGTATAGCTCCGCCCCCCTGGAGTGGATCACCATGGAAACCAACATCGCGTACTGGCTGCACCCCTCCACTAATGTAATGCACCTGAACACACACACACACACACACACACACACACACACACACACACACACACCTGCCTGTGTTGTGATTGGCTGCTCTGGTTTCAGGCTCAGATCCACCTGATTGGTAATCCAGTGTCATGGGGTGTGGCCAACATCAGCCTGCTAGCCTATCAGCTTTTAGCAGCTGTGTACCTGCTGAAAAGAAGGCGGGGCTGCAAGGTGCTGCCAGAGGGTATGAACACACACACACACACACACACACACACTCTCACCCTTCAGCATCACTAATGACATTTTTGCCTTGAGTTAACAAGTGTGTGTGTGTGTGTGTGTGTGTGTGTGTGTGTCTACAGCTGCGTGGCACCAGTTTGTGCTGCTGGGTTGTGTGTGTGTTGGTGGTTGGTGTGTGAACTTCCTTCCCTTCTTCCTGATGGAGAAAACCCTCTTCCTGTATCACTACCTGCCTGCCCTCTGCTTCCTGTACGTGCTAAGCCCCGCCCTGCTGGAGCACATCCTCACACACCTGATCAGGTACACACACACACACACACACACACACACACACACTTGTGTCATGTGTGTGTGTGTTTAAGTTGTAAGGCTACTATGTGATGATACATATTTGATCTGTGTGTGTGTGTGTGTGTGTGTGTGTGTGTGTGTGTGCAGTAGGCCCACCCACCGACAGGCACTGTGTGTGTGTGTGTTGGCGTTGATGGCGTGTGTGTTCCTGTCCTATCGAACCTTGTGCCCGCTGACCTACGGCAGCCCTGAGCTCTCAGCCAATCAGCTGCAAGGACTGAAGTGGCGGGACTCCTGGGACATCTTGTACCGCCACCGCTAGCCAGACCAGCGGTTCTGGTCCCAAAGCTCCTGGTCCAGAGGATCCAGTGCACCCAGAGGGGAGGACCTGTGAGGTCACGTTGGAGGCGGAGCTTCAACCTCAGACTGTGAAGCAGCTCCAGGATCAGTTGCGAGACCTGTCCTGCTTCATACTCCTGTCCAGAAGGTGGCAGTAATGCAGCAACAGTTGTTTGCCAACTGTCAATGAACGATAGAAGAAGAAGAAGAAGAGGAAGACCTGCTGAGCGACGACGGCAGTTGGACCAGACGAGTTGTTGTCAGAGTGAAAATATTGAATAAACTTCATGAACTGTTCGAACAGTCGGTTCGCGGTTCAGTTCTTTTAAAGAATCAACGCAGTGACTGAGTCGAATCAATAGAGACAAACTCTCTTTTGTTTATGTTATTAACCCTGGATTTGAAGGCAGCAGTGATCCACACAGTTCAGTTCAGTATTTCCACATTGACTCACTGACCTGTGAATCAGTCAGCCAGACAGAACCGGTTTATCCAACAGGTTTTATTTTAGCAGAGTGTTTGTGTAAATGTGCAACAACAACAACAACAACAATAATACTGAAACTAAAACATCTTAGAGAAGAAATTTCAAGCTGTATTTACAGATTTTTGTGAATCACTCCTGCTTTGACCAGAAGGTTAACGGTAATAAATTCATCAGAGTGAGCGACTCAGTTCAGCGAGATGACTGATCCGTTCAGTCGGTTGAACTGGAATCTTTTAGGTGTGAATTCAGGGCCACCAATGACTCGGCAAAGACGTTTTGGAGCCACATGATGGCTGTGTTATCTCCACAGCCACAGGCCCGGTCAGGGTCAAAGGTCAGGTCGGTCGTGCCTGCAGTTCAAAGGTCGGCCGGGGGTTCGGCCGATCTGGAGTCGTAATCTGGGTTCCGTCGGATCTTCATCTCAGTGAAGCGCAGCGAGTACTGCCACCCCGTCCAGCTGGACCACTCCACGCCGTCTGCGTAGGAGGCGTGGCCTCCTCGCAGGTACTGTCCGTTCAGGTTGGAGGTGTGGCAGTTCCGGTACCACCACGCCCCCTGGTAGTAGGCGGCGCAGTTGTTCTCCGACTGGTCGTGGTCGCGGTCCTTGGTGGTGAACTGCATCCCCGAGTGTTTGAGGAGGGAATCACCTGAGGATCAGAACCACAGCTGTCAGCAGAGCGGGTCCAGCACCAGCACCAGCACCAGCACCAGCAGCAGCAGCATTACCTGCCGTCCCAGAGTAGCCATCCACGCTCAGCGGGTACCCGTCCTCCTCTGGGTTGACCGAGTCCAGGCCCACGGAGAAGTGGGCGTAGCGAGCGAAGGCCGTGGCGTTGTCGAAGTCGGCCAGGTCGATCCGCAGCTCGTAGCCACCGGAGCGGGTCAGAGAGTAGATCCTCTGGAGGCCTGCAGGCAGCCAGACAGTCAGTCAGCCAGTCAACCAGACAGTCAGTCAGTCAGCCAGACAGTCAGCCAGACAGTCAGTCAACCAGTCAACCAGACAGTCAGTCGGCCAGGTCGATCCGCAGCTCGTAGCCGACGGAGCGGGTCAGAGAGTAGATCCTCTGGAGGCCTGCAGGCAGCCAGACAGTCAGCCAGTCAGCCAGACAGTCAACCAGTCAACCAGACGGTCAGTCAACCAGTCAACCAGACAGTCAGTCAGTCAGCCAGACAGTCAGCCAGACAGTCAGTCAGCCAGTCAGTCAACCAGTCAACCAGACAGTCAGTCGGCCGGGTCGATCCGCAGCTCGTAGCCGACGGAGCGGGTCAGAGAGTAGATCCTCTGGAGGCCTGCAGGCAGCCAGACAGTCAGTCAGTCAACTAGGCAGCCAGACAGTCAGTCAGGCAGCCAGACAGCCAGTCAGCCAGCCAGTCAGCCAGACAGTCAGTCAGTCAGTCAGTCAACCAGGCAGCCAGCCAGTCAGTCAACCAGTCAGCCAGACAGTCAGACGGGCAGTCAGTCAGTCAACCAGGCAGTCAATCAACCAGACAGCCGGCTTTGTCTGGCTGCAGTTCAAAGCTGCGTTCTCTTTTGTAGCTGCGTTTCAATCGCCCTAGAATCGTGCTAAACCTGAATCTGGCCATAAAACCTGGTGATGGAAACCTGGAACTCTCAAATATGGCTCCAAGGTTTTGACTCTCCTGAGATGATTTTTCCAGACTCATCCATATAGAGGTGTATCGCAAAAGTCTCATGGAAACACTTTTTTTGCATTTACACGTCATGTGACCAGTTCACTTTACGTGAAAATGGGGTGTTACGATTGGACGGTGGAGGAATGTTTTTTACAAGGCATCAAAGAGAAAAATATAACGAGCATTCTTGACAGCAAACAACATGCAAATGCAGATTTATACCAGGAATTACAAAGGCATCGAGTGTGTGTGTGTGTGTGTGTGTGTCTGTGTGTGTGTGTATGTGAGACCTAGCCAGTGCTCTGCCACCGTCTTTCCAAAACCGTCTCTGTAGGCTTCCCAACCTCGGAAAAAATTCACTGAGCCGTCCTCCCTCCTCTGGATCACCTGGACGCAGGCACACACACACACACACACACACACACACACACACACACACAGGGAAGGGCGGGTGTTATTATGTTGCATCTGGTGTCGGTAACAATCTAGAGTGCCTGCGGTGGCCAGCAGGGGGCGCTATGAGTACCGTCCAGCCTCCTCCATCAGTGCTCATGTCGCAGTAAACCATGAAGCCTGCAGGGTCGTGGGTGGGAAACACCGAGTAGACCCCATCCTGGGACACCCCGGAGGCCTGCAGGTCCCCACAGTCCCTGGGCCTGAGGGCTGCACAGCCAGAGAGACACACACAAGCCGCAGGGTGATGCAGTGCCACTGCCCAGTACAGGTTTAGAAAGCTTGACTACAGTGGTGTAGGTCTAGTGTAGTACTGGTGTAGTACTGGTGCAGTACTGGTGTAGTACTGGTGTAGTACTGGTGCAGTACTGGTGTAGTACTGGTGTAGTTGTGGTGTAGTACTGGTGTAGTTCTAGTGTAGTACTGGTGTAGTTGTAGTGTAGTACTGGTGTAGTACTGGTGCAGTACTGGTGTAGTTCTAGTGTAGTACTGGTGTAGTACTGGTGTAGTTGTAGTGTAGTACTGGTGTAGTACTGGTGTAGTTGTAGTGTAGTACTGGTGTAGTACTGGTGTAGTTGTAGTGTAGTACTGGTGTAGTACTGGTGCAGTACTGGTGTAGTTCTAGTGTAGTACTGGTGTAGTACTGGTGTAGTTCTAGTGTAGTACTGGTGTAGTTCTAGTGCAGTACTGGTGTAGTTCTAGTGCAGTACTGGTGTAGTACTGGTGTAGGTCTAGTGTAGTACTGGTGTAGTTCTAGTGTAGTACTGGTGTAGTTCTTGTGCAGTACTGGTGTAGGTCTAGTGTAGTACTGGTGTAGTTCTAGTGCAGTACTGGTGTAGTTGTAGTGCAGTACTGGTGCAGTACTGGTGTAGTTCTAGTGCAGTACTGGTGTAGTTCTAGTGCAGTACTGGTGTAGTTGTAGTGCAGTTCACCACAATGCAGTCGAGGTTTTGTCGTACCTGTGTTTGTGTCTCCCTGCAGCTCTGAGTCGAGGCGCCTCAGGCTCTCTGTCTCCCTCTGCAGGCTGAGCAGGGAGTCACTGAAGCCTGCCACTGCCTTCAGCACAGCCGAGTGGCTCTCAGACAGCACCTGCGTGAGGTGAGACCGGGGGGGCAGAGTTCCTGTCAGGCTCCTGCAGTGTGGTCACAGCAGCTCACCCCAGGTGTGTGACTCACCTGCAGGATTCGGCTCTGCTCACTCTGCAGGACGTCCAGCCGCTGCTCCACCACACCCTGACCTCTCTGCAGCGAATCGTACTGCAGCTTTAGGTTGTGGGTGTGGCCCAGCAGCACCTTGAGCTCCTCTGCCAGCTTCTGGGCCAGGCCATCCTCCTGCCAGTCGTCCGTGTTGTGATTGGACAGCGCCAGCAGCAGCGAGTTCTGCAGAGCCTCCCAGCGGACAAAGCTGTCGCTGTAGTCGGGACAGTTGGGGTCCAGGAAGATGCTGATTGGCTCTCCGTCCGCCGCCCGAGACACGGACACCAGGGCGCCATTTTCCCTTGGGTTGGTGGAGATCACAGGTGAGGTGGAGGTGAAGGAGGAGCCTCCGCTGTTACCGTGACAACGACAGTGGCAGACAGTGAGACGGGTGGACAGACTGACAGACAGGCCGGCAGGCTGGCTGGTGTGGAGGGACAGACAGGTGACTTTACCTGTGTGGGCGGGGCAGCGGGTACAGGTAGAGGAAGGCGACGGTTGCCGCGACGACGGCTGCTACGGCGACCAGCGCAGCGACAGTCCTCAACAGGAAGTAGCAGCATCTCTACACACACACACACACACACACACACACACACACACACACACACACACACACACAAGTCAGTCCATTCAATTAACTGATGGTCAAATGAAATGTTTTCTGAAGAGTGTTAATGGAATGAGTGTGAGTGTTGCCCCCCTGTGGTCACAGTCTGTGTGTGTAATCTGTGACAGCTGCTGCAGATTAGCGACACATTGATCTGACGCTCTAACTCCAGATTAACATGAGTTCACTCTGTCACCTGCCCGACTGTCACCTGCCTGACTGTCACCCGGTTAGAGGCTGCGCCTCCCCACGATACCTTTTGCAGGACAGCTGTTAGTCATGTCGCTAACAGCTAACAGAGAGGTGCACCTACCTTGTGTTTGTTGGGCCACTTGCTGTCCAGCTCTGAGCTGCTGTTGTTCATGATGGTCCAGCTGTCGTTCAGCATCATCCTGAAACACAGACACACCAGGAGCTGAAGATGATGGTCACCTCACTGACTGACAACTCATTGACACCACAGGAGGACTACTGGAGGACCACATGGGCCCTCCAGAACAGCTTCAAACAGATCACCTACCCTGATACCCGAGGACCATGTGTCCACTGTGGCGTGGAACCACTGCGTATTTTAGAAGGGCCCTCCAGCAAACACAGTTCAACCTTCAGATACCTCCTGGCTGAGTCTGTCTACCAACATCCCCTGATGATATAAAAACCTCTCAGTCTTCAGTTTACATCGGGCTGTAGCAGTGAAGACCCCTCAGAGTTCCTGGAGCTGCCGCTTCCCCCGCTGACGTGCCGCTAAAGTCGAGTAAAGCCGAGCAGCTGGTGCAGATCTTCTCAGCGTCTTTGTGTCAGAGCCACTTTGTTGTGAGTGAGTCGCCACCACAGCAGGTGTTCCCTGCTGCCCAGCCTGCTTGGGAGCCTTCTACACTGTGGGCAGTGGGGACCTCCTACACTGTGGGCAGTGGGGACCTTCTACACTGGAGTGGGGCACTGTGGGCAGTGGGGACCTCCTACACTGGAGGCAGTGGGGACCTTCTACACTGTGGGCAGTGGGGTCCTCCTACCTTCTACACTGTGGGCAGTGGGGACCTTCTACACTGTGGGCAGTGGGGTCCTTCGACAGTGTCGCTGTGGCTGAGATGTTTCCTCTCAGCCACAGGTGCAGAAACTCAGCAACACTCAACAACAAAGATCAGCACAACCAACTCGCAGCTGTTAACAGTATACAACAAACAAACAAAAAACATACACCTCTCTCTCACACATGCACACAACACAACACAACACAACACAACACTCACCTGTCTTCACTCTTCTCTTTCCAAATGCTACAAACAAACTTTATCTTGCGTCCTCGTTGCTGCGGCCACTGAACTGAGCGAGAGAGAGAGAGAGAGAGAGAGGGAGAGAAAGAGGGAACTAGAGACAGAGGCTGGGAGACTGAGGGAGAGAGAGAGAGGGGGCGGGGCTGGAGAGAGGGCGGTCCAGCAGAATGCTGTCCTGCTCTCCTTCTCAATAAATGGCATCTTCTCCTGAGGTCCTTCAGGTCTTCTGGTCCCACTGAACTTCTGCTGTTTAATGTAACTAACCACTCTGAGTTATTGATTGATTGATTGATTGATTGATTGATTGATTGATTGATTGATCAGCAGGGCGGTGTCCCTGGACTGGTGGTCACCCTGGAGGTGACTGACTCATCAGCGATCAATACTCAGTGATCGGTGGTGGCTGCTGTAAAGGCAGCCTTCCTCTGCCCCTCCCCCCTCTGTTAATGACAAACACATGTGGCGCCCCTCGCTGGGGAAAGACGGCAAGTGGCTGCAGCACACAGGAAGCAGAGCTCAGCCCTTCACAGTAAGAGCACAGTCCCTCCTTCTGAACGGCAGGCAGCGTCCCCTAGTGACACCCCCCCCACCTGCAGTAACTTGCTTGAGGCAGGCCAATGCACTCATGGCCCCCTCCACCCCCCCGCTCCCCACCACTGTACCCCGTACACCTTAATATTTAATTCAGACCTTTGTTTTGACGGGCACGGACAGGAAATAGTTTAGTTTCTCTCATTTTACTTGACAGTTGAAAAGTTCGCCTGAAGTTTGAATTTTTTGCCCGTCAACAGAAAAAGTGTAAGAGACCAGCGGAGACTTGGACGGCGGCTGGATGGAGCGACGGCGCTGCAGAGAAAGCAGGTGAGTCTCAAACACTGCCAAACTACACCAGTAAACTACACCAGTAAACTACACCAGTAAACATTCAGTTTAGTTTTTTTTAGTTATACATATACATATATATATATATATATATATATATATATATATATATATATATATATATATATATATACACACACACACACACACATATGTACGTATTATATATATATACACACACACAAATGTAACTAAACAAGACTCCAAAATGTCTTTGAGCTGAAGGAATTTAGTGTGTGTGTGTGTGTGTGTGTGTGTGTGTGTGTGTGTGTGTGTGTGTGTGTGTGTGTGTGTGTGTGTGTGTGTGTGTGGACCACTCTGCTAATCCTCCTCGTTAGCTCCAATCAGTGTGATGAGCTGCTTCGTGTTGTTGTTGGCCCACTGCCCCGACCAGCAGGGGGCAGCACTGCCAATGATGTCACCTGACAGTGGTGTCCCTTGTGGGTGGGGCCAGGTTGTTGATGTTGTTTCTTTTTCGTTCTTCTTCTTCTTCTCTAGTTAATGTGTGGTGATGTGTGGACTTCTGTGATAGGTCCTGTGGTGGAGCTGTCCTCCAGCAGCACCAGGAGGCCCAGTGGCAAACTCCTGCTTGTCAGAAGAGGAGCAAAGAGGAGGAGGAGGAGCAGAGAGGGGAGAGGCAGACGAGGAGGAGGAAGACAATAGGAGGTGCTGATGAGAACTGGGACCCTGAAGATGTTCTGCAGAGGAACCCAGGAACCCAGAACAGAGACCGAGGAAGGTGGGCTCTCTCTCTCTCTCTCTCTCTCTCTCTCTCTCTCTCTCTCTCTCTCTCTCTCGCTCTCTCTCATGTTTGAATCTTTTCTCTGATCAGCATCAACCAGCATGATTGTCTTTTTGCAGGTTCTCCAGAAACTCCAGAAACAAAACCAGGATGAGAACCATGGTTGTGGCTCAGCTCCAGGCCTGTAGACCTGAGGTCCGAATGGCCCTGATCCAGAAAACCAGGATTCAGAACTCAGACACAACTGAACTCAGAAGTTCAGAGATCCAGCAGGACCACAGCCAGGTAGTGTGGGTCAGAGGCCTCGTGGTCAGCCAGACTCAGACTGTAACGGGTTCTGATCCTGGTGCAGCTCCACCGTCTAATCTGGACCTGCGTTTGTGTCTCAAGGTCAGGTCCACAGTGGGTCTGGTCTCAGAGAGCAGAATCAGCAGCATCCACTCTGTCCCAGGTCCACAGTCTGGATCAGGGAGCAGGACCCCAACCACCAACACCAGGATCCAGTCCACCAACACCAGGACACAGACCACCAGGACCAGGACCCCGACGACCAGGACCAGGATCCAGTCTACCAGGACCAGGACCCCGACGACAAGGACCAGGAGGAGGAATAAGGTCCCCCCTTCCGTGTTCAAGGGGAGGGGTGAGTTCAACCCATCAGAAGCAAATCCTACTGGGTCACCTGATCAACAGAAGGTCACGTGTCCACCTACAGGTCGCCTCCAGATGTCAGTCTGTCCAGAGGCGAGCCAACTGGTCCTTTACAGTAAGTGATGCAGCAGCCAATCAAGTGATGTTTCAGTCAATTTAAGCCACGTCCCATGTGTGGGCGTGTCTGAAATAAAAGGCGGGGCTCTGCAGGAGAACAACTGACGGTTCTTCTCTCTGCAGTCCACCAGGCACAAGGGCTGCTGGGAAAATCACACAGGTCATGTGACTCTTTTGTCCAGGTAAACACACACTGATGATGTCACTCACTCAGATGTCAATGGATTGATACACACCATACATAAAAACAACAAATATGTGTATGAGTGTATGTGTGTGTCTGTGTTTGGTTGTAGCTGAGGGTGACCTCTGACCTCCGGCGCAGAGTCAAGATGAGAAGTCAAACCGTCCTGAACGACAAGAACCCAGTGTACAACTGCAGCTTCACTCTGTAGGACACACACACACACACACACACACACACACACACACACACACACTCACAGTCAAGAGCCTAATTCATGAGGACTGAGTTGTGACTGCTTCAAGCGGCGCCATCGTGTGGCTGCCCGGTCAGATCACTTGCTTCATTAGACCCTCACTGCAATAGCATGTAGCAGCTTCAGTTTACACTTTACAGTGAACTGCCAGTTTGCAAGTGGCTAACTGCTAGCAGACCGATGCCCACCACCCATCGGTCCCCACATGGCAGTGTGAAAATGTCAAAACACACTGCAAACTGCAGCCACCAGAGGGCAGTAGCCAAACATGACACACTGTGTGTGTGTGTGTGTGTGTGTGTGTGTGTGTGTGTGTGTGTGTGTTTCAGGCCTGTCAGTGATGATCTCACCTCGTGCCGACTGTTGGTCTCAGTGTTGACCAGGTGAGTGAAGGCAAAGCAAAGCTCCAGGAGCTCCTGCTGTGTCTTCTGTGTGATCGTCTCCAACCTCATCTCTCTCCCTAGGTCCAGGCAGCTGATTGGCTGTCTGAGTTTTGGCATCAGCTCTTTGCTTTCGTCTTCTAAGGTCTGTTTAAACCAATCAAAGGAGAGAATCCTCGACCTTGACCCTCGATCGTTCTTCCAGAAAGATCAACCTGGACCTGGTGTCCCTGCCCACCTGTGTTTGCAGCTGCTCACTGGTTGGTTCTACCTGCTGCCACCAGAACTGGGGCGTCGCAAACACCTGAGAGTGGTGTCAAGCAAATGTGGGCGGAGCCTGAAGGAGAGGGTGGCGGCGGCGAACGCAAGTCCATGTCCCAGTGAGTTCCCGCCCTGTGATTGGTTGGACTGAAGATACTTCTCACTGCTGATTGGTTTAAAACTGACCTGAGGTCACACACACACACACACACACACACACACACACACACACACACACACACACACACAACGAGAAAGGGAGAGAGAGCAGTGGGTGAGCAGCTGTAAATCCTCTCTCTCTCTTCACCGCTCTTCACCGTTTCCATGGGGACGAGAGAGTGCGCTGTAGTCATGTGACCCTGACAATACCTCTGTGCCCCCCTGACTCCATCCCTCTCGCTCGCTCGCTCTCTCTCTCCAACATCACACTGAGATGTGACACTTGTTTGCCCCACTCCATTAGAGGGGGAGAGAGAGGACGGTAGAAGTAGAAGAAGCGCCTCTGCTTCTTCTCTTCTTCTCTCCTCTTCTTCTCTGAGACGCTTCAGCTCTGAGGCTGCTGAGAAGTTCTTCTCTGGTTCTTCTGGTTCCTACAGCCAGTAGCCCAGAACTTATCTAGGTTCTGGGTTCTGGTCTTTCCACCAGTTGGTTGGAATCAGACCTGACTCTTGATCTACAGTCTCACTTTGTGGTCTGGACTGTGGTAGAACCAGCCGGTCCACAATGTTCTGGAAGAACACAGCCTTGTCCTGGGATGGCGCTGTGGGTCGTGGCCATCATGATGATGACGATGATGATGATGACGATGGTGGTTATCTGCTTGCAGTGGATCTCAGGAAGACTCCAGAACCTCTGGATTCCCAGCTGAAACCCACCAGGGACTCCAACGACGGGACCACCAGCACCGCAGCCAGACTCCGGACCTCCGGCTTCACCCAGAACCTCGACTCCATCAACGCCAACCACAACAGCCAGCGGGACGTTGGAAGCAGCAGCACCCAGCAGCGAAGGGTAAGTCACATGACCCAGAAGCCTGGAACCTCTGGTTCTGGTTCTGAGTCTTAAGACATGTTGGCGCCCGTATACCAGTGTACCAGACCAGTCCGACTGAACTGGTCCCGAGACTGAAGACTGGTGACAGGTTCTGCCACTGAAGCAACACATCCTGCTGGTTGTGTGGCTTGGGCAGAGGTGACTGCCCTCTACTGGCTGGACCTGGCACTGACTTCAGCCTGGAGTCACCTGTCAGGACAGGAAGTCACCTGTCAGGTGACTCCTTGCAGTTCAGTCTCTCATCAGAAACAGCATTCAGCACAGGACTTAGGCTGCTAGCATTAGCTTTAGCATAATGCTGAACCAATCACATCAGTAAAACATCCAGGTTCATGGTGTGTGTGTGTGTGTGTGTGTGTGTGTCATCAAATATTCACATGCATTAAATTATAGATATTCAACCTTCTGCTGGTCACACTGTAAAACACACACACACACACACACACACACACACACACACACACACACACACACACACACACACACACACACACTCAGTGAGGCTGTTTCTTTGCTTTGAATTATTCACCTTTGAATGTTTCTAGTTTCCACTTCCTGGTTTGTGTCCTCCAGCTTTTTTTTTTTTTTTTTTTAACTTTATTGATTTTTCAACATTAATCAAAGTTCCTGAGAAACATCCTCTCCTCTGATTGGTCCTGAGGTGTCCATCACATGTTCAATCCATTTGGTTGCTGAATCTATAAACCTGACGATTGGATGTTGACAAGAGGAGAAGGAGACCCGTCTGCACCATAACCTACTTAGCCCCGCCCACTGACACATACACTGTTTGGACGCCATGGTCATCAATGAGGAACTGTGATTGGCTGCTGTGCCACAGACTCTGTGTGAATGTGTGTGTGTGTTTCTGCACTGACGGGAAGTGTGTGTCTTATCGCAGGGATACACACCGTGTTTGTGAGCCCATGTGTGTTTCCTGCCATTCTTCTGTCCACTGGTTCCCACACACACACACACACACACACACACACACACACACAGACTGAGTGTATTGTAACACGAAGTGACACACCACAGAGGCTCTCACACTTGGTTGGACCTGTGTTATCTGGTTCTGGTTCTGCTTCTCTGGATTCCTGCTGTCTGAACCCTAAACCGGACCCTCCTGGACCTGTGGTTCAGAGCTGCTTCTGCTGGGCCGGAGGACCGGATGGACTGCCGGAGCTGCTGTCATGCACACCATCCACCGTCTGTGTCAGAGCTGCATCGAACAGAACCTGCCACAGGTGTGTTTCCACCCGGGTCTCTGAGGTTCTGAGGAGGTTCTGAGGAGGTTCTGAGGAGGTTCCATCCGTCCTTGGAGCATCTGCTCAGGTTCCAAAGGGCTCTAGTCAGCGCCGCTTTGCAGAACCTCCTGCTGCCTGCTGTTCTGGATCCAGAACCAGGTCGGGTTCATTTCCACAGTCTAGGGTCGGGTCAGGAGGGCGTAGCGCCCCCTGTCTGCTGTAGCGCTCTGCTTTCCTTTTGCTTTTTTGTTGTTGTTTTTTTCAGATTGTGTGTGTGTGTATGTGTGAGGGAGTGTGTGTGTGTGTCTGAGTGCGTGTGTGCGTGTGTGTGAGTGTGACAGAGAGGCATAACTGTCAATAATTCACACAGATGGAAAGTGGATGAGAGTTTTAGTGTGTTTGCCATGAATATTACAGTGTGTGTGTGTGTGTGTGTGTGTGTGTGTGTGTGTGTGTGTGAGTGAGTGAGTGAGAAAAGCTGAGGTCCTTCACGTTGTCCTTGGCTACACAAATACTGCTGCTGTCTCAGGTGGAACCGGTCTGGACCAGTCTCTGCTCGCTCTGAGCTCCTGGTCCGGTCGGTCCGGTCAACTCAGTGATCTGGTTCTGTCACTGAGTTAATGATCTGGTTCTCTCAGCGACTCAGTGATCTGGTTCTATCACTGAGTTAATGATCTGGTTCTCTTAGCGACTCAGTGATCTGATTCTGTCAGTGACTCAATGACTTGTTTATGTCAATGACTTTGTGATCTGGTTCTGTTAGCGGCTCAGTTCTCTGGTTCTGGGCAAGTCCGGATCCAGGGTTCAAGCGAGTGACTCTGTGAGACTGGGTAACTCAGTAGGAGTCGGTGTGACCTTTGACCCGAGCCAGTGTTGTGGGACTGCAGGGTGTAATATCAGCCTGTCAGTCTGCAGTGGGGATATTTAACCTCCTTTGTGAATAGAAAAGTGGGCGGAGTTGACCTTTCACTGTTGACACAGTCATGGAAACAGCTGGGAGACGCACCAGCCAGGATTCTGTCAACGGGATCCCACACAGCGCCCCCCTCAGGCCCAGCAGGCCAACTGCAGCCCCTGCACTGGGGTCCCAAACTAAACAAACGTCAATTTCTGTCGGAGCCAAACAGGAAGATGACATCACTTCCTGTTATTTCTGCCCAAACAAGACAGCAGGTGGCACAAAGTGAGCAGGTGTCGGACAGGTCTGGTTTGTCCTGATGGGGGCGCTGTAGACCCAGTCCACGACTGATGGCTGCTGTCTGTCCTGCAGGTTAACGTTGTGCGAGGAAAAGATGGTTTCGGATTCACCATCTGCTCCGACTGTCCAGTGAGGGTGCAGGCGGTGGACACGGGTGAGACACACACACACACACACACACACACACACACACACACACACTGGAGGTTATTTCAAAGTTGTTTGACGATCAGATTTAAACGTCGCTATCAAACACTGTGTTGTGTCGCGTTGTGAGTCTGTCGCTGCATTTGCACCTAAACTTGGCAATAAAAGCTGGTGATGGAAACACAGCTTGTGACTCTGTCACCCATTGGCTGCGTGTATCTTTTAGGAGGCCCCGCCCACCAGTCCGGCCTTTGCCAGGGAGACCTGGTCCTGCAGCTGAACGGACTTCCTGTGGAGACCTGGAAGTGTGTGGACCTCGCTCACGCAATCAGGTAACACCAGCTGTGAGGGGGCGGAGCTTCAGGACAGCAGCGGGTTGAAGTGGCCGGTTCTGGTTCTGAACTCGGCCGCTGATGTTTTCAGGAGTTCTTCTCACATCGCCCTGGTGGTGTGGAGAGGTCTACCTGAGCTCAGGTCAGGCTGTGGAGCTTGGCCCCGCCCACAAACACAAAGCCTGGTGAGTGCTACACACGTCTGTCACCCTGACTCGGTGTTAGCCACGAACCTCATTATGCCCCTCCCCCTCTGCTGCCCAGGCAGCGGGCAGGAAGCTGCTGCGTCAGCCCGCCCACAGCAAACACGGCCGCCGAGGCCAGCGCTCAGGCTTCAGGTCCAGTCTGGGGGCGCTGGGCTCGCTCTGGAGGGACCGGCACGAGGACCAGGAAGGAGACCACCAGCAGGAGGCGCCGGAATACCCAGCTGACGGCGCCGCCCTCGGCACCGTGACGTCATCGCATGGAGACAATTACATCATCCTGTCACCTGTCAACACCGGAGCTCAGGTGAGTCCAGCAGGATCCTAAACCCTGTTTAGAAACCATGATCTGGACCTGGACCCAGACCTGATTGCCGTCTTCGTCTGTGTATCTGTGTGTGTTGCAGCTGCTGCAGCCGGTTTACACTGACAGACGTGGGACTATCGGTATGACGCCACCCAGTGGTTGGGTTTGATTGCGGCTGCAAGGCAAATTGTTGATGGTTCTCCTGCTGCTGGTCTCCAGGACGGCTGTACCAGACTCACCCCAGCCGGGGGCACAGTCTACTCCAAGAGGCCCGACCCGGTCCGTTCAGTGGCTGCACCTCTACCCTGCCCCCGCCCACCTCCTCTTCATTGGCCCCGCCCACCGCCTACGCCAACTACCAGAACTGCACCGTGGTCCAGTCACACATTCCGTGCTCCTCCTACGGAACCTGCGGCACGCTGCCTCCCAAGACCCTCATCTTCCCCGTCTCCGTGCAGGTCAGAACCAGAACCAGAACCTGTAATCACAACATGCTGCTGTTGTTGCGTTGTTCCCCCGACAGACGTTTGTGTGTCTGCAGCCTTTGGACTTGTGCAGTCCGGACCGGACCCTGCTGATGGCCGAAGAGATGATTCTGCACCTGGACCAGAACCCACCTGCAAAGGTTGGAGCCCGACCGGATCAGAACCATCATTGTGTTGATTGATAGAGTCTAACGCGCGCGCGTGTGTGTGTGTGTGTGTGTGTGTGTGACAGGTGACAGTGCTGATCTACAGCGACCTTCTGCTCCTCACCAGGGAGGACGGCGCTGGACGCTGCAACGTCCTGCAAAGTCCAGCGTTCCTGAACACACTGCAGCTCACTGAGGGTACAGACACACACACACACACACACACACACACACACCCATGCACGTGTATGTAACGAACAAGACTGTGTGTGTGTGTGTGTGTGTGTGTGTGTGCAGTGCCCTCGGAGCCCCTCCTCCTCCACTTCCTGCAGAATTCGCCGTCTGAAGCTTCACTGTTCACTCTGGAGTCTTTCAGCATCGAGCAGAAGCTGCGAGTCAGTTTGTGTCTCCACGACATCGTCCACTTACAGCCCAGAGCCTCAGACGCTGGCCACGCCCACAGAGGACACGCCCTCCAGGTGAAATACCTCAGCGACCCAGAAGATTCCTGCCGCTGAGCGCCATCTACTGTTCACACCACAGATTCTTAAAACCGCCAGAGAGTTTGTTGTCTGCAAACCAACACGTTTGTCCAACAGCAAAGTTGCAGTGAATGCAGCGTCACCTCGCTAGCCGACTAAAAGACTGGGAATTCTCCAGGAATCTTCCCGGAATCTTCCAGGATTTTCTGGAACATTTCAGGAATTTTCCAAAAATTCTCTAGATTTTTCACCCTGAGAGAATTTCAGCATGAGGTGCAAGCGAAAACCCCCCAATTCTCAATTGAACTGGTTCAGCCTGACTTAAAGTCAGAGTTATTTCCTGTCTGCATCAGCTGATTCTGATTTGCTGCCTTCTCTCCTCTCCCTCCTCTGCTCCTCCTTCTTCTCTCCTCTCCCTCCCCTGCTCCTCCTTCTTCACTGCTGTCCCTCCTCTGCTCCTCCTTCTTCTCTCCTCTCCCTCCTCTGCTCCTCCTTCTTCACTGCTCCTGCTCCTCTCCCTCCCCTGCTCCTCCTTCTTCTTCTCTCCTCTCCCTCCTCTGCTCCTCCTTCTTCACTGCTCCTGCTCCTCTCCCTCCCCTGCTCCTCCTTCTTCTCTCCTCTCCCTCCTCTGCTCCTCCTTCTTCACTGCTCCTGCTCCTGCTCCTCCTTCTTCACTGCTCCTCCCCCTGAATCTCCTCCTCAGCTCTCAGACATCTCCTCTGACTTTGGTCTCCTCTCTGTCCATCAGGACCTCCTTTATCGTCCATCTTCTCCTTACTCCACCCCCGACCCTCCCCTCCTGCACTCCTACTCTTCCATCTGTGAGCCCATCAGACCTCCTCCTCCTCTCTACTCCCCAGGACCTCCCTTTACCTGTTCCTCTCCTTCTCTGTCCCTCCCTCCTCTTTCCCCATTCTTCTCCTCATCACCTCCCTCCAGGAGCTCCACCCTCCATCCAGACCTCCAGCCTCCTCCCCCTTCCTCTGCTGCCCAGAAGAGCGCCATCTGGAAGGAAAGAGTGGGAGCAGAAGAAGAAGAGGAGGAGGGGATGATGAGGAGGCTCGTGGTGGAGGAGCGGCAGCAGGGGGAGGGGGAGAGCGCATCAGATACCTCAGAGAATGTGGGAGGTGCTTGGGGGCGGGGTCTGCATCTCACCCCATTCAACATGCATGAAGCAGAGGAAGAGGAGGAGAGTGATGAAGACGAGCACGAAAGGGACTGTGAAGGGTCGTTGTCCAAGTACAGAGGTCAGTGCTCAAAGGGTAAAACAGTCACTGCTAACAGCCTGCAACACTCAGGCTAACAGGCTAAAACACTCAGGCTAACAGGCTAAAACACTCACTGCTAACAGCCTGCAACACTCAGGCTAACAGGCTAAAACACTCACTGCTAACAGCCTGCAACACTCAGGCTAACAGGCTAAAACAGTCACTTCCTGCTCTCTTCCTGCTAGGCCTGCATCGCTCCCTCTCAGAAGGTTCCCTGCTGAAGGAACCAAGATCTCCACGGTTCCTCTCTGACAGCACCATCCACCGACTCACCAAGACCATGACCACCTTGGATCCAGATTCTGTTTCCCGCCGCCCCTCCATTGACACTCTAAGGAAGCATCTGACCGGAGAGGGCGGGACTCTGCACCACATGCTGCTGCTTCTGACTGGCAACAAGGTAGCAAAACCAAGAAGCATCAGGTTCAGGAATCAGCAGAGACCAGTGGAGGCTTGTAGCGGGCAGTAGAGGGCAGTAGTGACCTGCAGAGGGCAGCAGAGACCAATTGAAGGCAGTAGAGGGCAGCATAGACCAGCAGAGGGCAGCATAGACCAGCAGAGGGCAGCAGAGACCAGCAGAGGGCAGCAGAGACCAGTAGAGGGCAGCATAGACCAGCAGAGGGCAGCATAGACCAGCAGAGGGCAGCAGAGACCAGTAGAGGACAACAGAAAGCAGTAAAGCCCAGATGGTGACCGTGGAGACCAGTAGGGGGCAGCGGTGGGCAGTCACTCATATGATGATGTCGCTCATATCTTGACCTCAGTGATGATGCAGCCACTGAACCTCACATGACCAGATGAGTAGGCGGGGCTTGTGAGCAACGTTGCCCTGATGCTGTTGTTGTTACAGTTGTTGTTGTGTTGCTTCAGGACGGCGACTCCAGGAACCTTCAGCTGAAGAAGAAGACCAAAACTATGTGAGTAAACTACAGACACGCTGCATCACAGACGGTCACATGACACCTGCTGGTCCAGCACCAGTATCACCATCATCATCATCGTCATGTCCACCTTCGTCCTCAGAGCGGCTGATGTCCGCAGCCGCTTGGCGTTCCTGGGCAGGCGGAGGAGCAGCAGGTGCTTCCATGACAACAGCTTGGAAAAAGCTCTGAGGAACAACAGGTAGGAATCAGACACCAGTAAACTCAGAGTTTACCGACCCTAAACTGGGAAACTCTGAGTGTCCAGTTCTAGATACTCAGCTGGACCAATCAACTCTGAGTATGGGAATCTTGCTCCTGATTGGTCCATCCTGGAGAAGAAGCCGGGTCTCAGGTGTGGTTCTTCCTTTACAGACCTTCACTCAAGGAGGTGCAGAGGTGGGCGGAGAGTCTGGAGGCCCTGCTGACCAATCAGTGTAAGACACACTCAATCCAACAAACAAACAAACCATTAAAAAATGGTCTTGCTGTGACATCACAGGCTACGCCCCCAACAATGCCGAGACACATCACATGATCGCATGCTGAGTAACGCATCTGTCGATCTCTGACCGGACAGATGGTCTGGCCGTGTTCCGTCACTTCCTGCGGTCCGAGTTCAGCGAGGAGAATCTGGATTTCTGGTTGGCTGTGGAGAAATTCAAGAGGACACGCCCCCCCAGCAGGATGGCCACCAGGGCTGCAAAAATCTACCAGGAGTTCATCTCCACCAGCGCTGGAAGACAGGTCTCTGCCCACTCATGTGACGCTGCCATTTGGTCACGTGACCCCTCTCCTTGACCCGTGTTCCCCTCCTCTAGGTCAACGTGGACTCCGCTGTCCGAGAATCAACCAGTCAGAGCCTGAGTCTGGGCCTTAGCCCAGCCTCTTTCCAGCTGGCCCAGGATCAGATCTTCAGCCTGATGGAGAGCGACAGCTACCCACGGTTTCTCCGGTCCCGCCTCTATAACCAGCTTGCCAATCAGGGAAGAGCCAGCACTGCGACCTCTGGAGACTCCACTGGAATGGGAGCCAACCATTGAGAAGAGAGCAGCCAGCTGCATTGTGGGAAATGTGGCACTGCTCATATTCAGACTGAGTCTGTATAGAATCATCACCTTTATTTTGAGAAATGCACCAAATGTGTCCAGATGAAGATGAAGATGAAGGTGAAGCCGAGATCTTCTCCTCACCACAACCAAACTGTCCTGGTAGCTTTAGCCTTAACTGTTTTTAACATTAGAATGGTAACATACCAAACTCAGAGAGCACAGTGTTAGCCTCAGTGTTAAAGGCTAACATGCTAATATTTTAACCTGTTGTTTTCACCATTTCTTTAGGGCGTTTTTAATAAAGGTGTGTTTCTCAGTGTGTGCTTGTGGCTTTTAGTTTGCCTGTGGGCTTCACTGAAAGCAATAAACCAGACAGTTTCTTCCTCTGATTTTTATTTGTCATTGTGTCCACCAGAGGGAGCCACTTTTCACACAGTTAGGCAACGGTTTCAAGCAGGACAGAAACATTTTGACTCAAACTGAGTATTTTTTTGACATATTGTGACAGAAACACTGATCTCTGTGGGTGGAGTCCTACTGGCCACTGTTGGTGGTGCTGCAGTTCCTTTTGTCCGACTCTTGAATTAAAGTCATTTCAAACAGGAGAGATTGACACTCAAAGATCATGTGACAATGGGAGGTGTGTGAGGACCTTGCGTGTGTGTTTGTTGGAGGGGGGCAGAGGACACAGTGGCGTCGGGAGGCGGAGCTTCAGCCAGCCAGAATGTGCTTGACGAACTCGGTATAATTGATGTGTCCGTTGGCGTCCTCCTGGCCCACCATCAGCCGGTCCACCTCGCTCTCCGTCATCTTCTCCCCGAGGGTGGACAGGACGTGGCGTAGCTCCGCCCCCATCACCGTGCCGTTGCCCTCCTTGTCGAAGACCCTCAGGCCCTCCACAAAGTCCTCAAAGGTGCCCTGCTCCTTGGAGCGGGCCACGTACTGCAGCATGGGCAGGAAGGAGTCGAAGTCCAGCAGCTTGACATGGAGCTCCTCAGCCTTGGGCCTCCCCAGGAGCTTCAGCACCTCCTGGTTGGTCGGGTTGTGGCCCAGCGCCCGCAGCACGTCGCCACACTGGGCGAAGGTGATCTTCATCTCGCCGGCGGGGGTCTCGTCGAACAGTGTGAAAGCGTCCCGGAACTCCTCCACCTGCTCGGCGGTGAACTCCACCACCACGCTCTTCAGGTCCACCTCGGGCGGTCGGGGCTCCGGCTCGGCCGGCTTGGGAGGCGGAGCCGCCTCCTCCTTCTTGACCTCAGGCTTCTTGGCTTCCACCTTCTTTGGTTCCACCTTCTTGGGGGCCATGGTTGTGGTCTGGGCTCTCTGTCGCTTCCTGCTCGCTACCTTTATAGTGGCCGGTGGAGGGCGAGCGAGGAAGGAATGAGTGGCAGATAGAGAGAGAGAGCAGATCACCAAACAAGGAAGCAAACTGGAATAGAAGCACTTGGCCAGAAGAGAGATAAGATGCTGGACCGGCTTAACTGGCCTGAACCGGCCTGAAGCGGATCTGCAGGGTCAGGAGATCTTCTTGCTCTGGCTCTCCTGCCAGAACCTCAGTGGACCAGAACCTCCTGGAGGACCATCTCAGCAGCTCCTCCAGGCTGCTCTCAATGGATCCCATAGCGCCCCCCTGTGGTCTGCCCCAGACAGTTCTTCTCCAACATCCAGCTCAACACTCCAGGCCCCACTGGCAGCAGGGGGCACTGTCATGACAAGGAGAAGAACAGAGTTCCAGCCCAGAGGCCAAGCAGGTCAGCCCGATCCGGATCCAGATCCAGATTCAGATCTAGATCCAGGTCCAGAGGTCCACATCTAACAGCTGCTACAGCTAGCAGCAGGTCTATTCATATCTATCAGAGGTCCATCAGATGGACCTCCATGATTTCAGCAAACTTTGATGATGTCGTTCAGACACTTCCTGTCTTTGGTTTCCACAGACACCTGTCTGCCTGCCTGTCTGCCTGCCTGCCTGCCTGCCTGTCTGTCTGCCTGCCTGCCTGCCTGCCTGCCTGCCTGCCTGTCTGCCTGCCTGCCTGCCTGCCTGCCTGCCTGCCTGCCTGCCTGCCTGTCTGCCTGGCAGTCTCTGTGCTCACATTCTTTCTGTGATAAGGACTGTCATTTCCCATGATGCTTTGCTCTTTGCAGCAGCTCAGATAAAACCTGTTGTGTTTCTCAGTTCAACACAGCAACACAATGAAGTCACAGAAAACCAACAGCACCAGGAGGCAGGTGCCAGTGGACAGGTGCCAGTGGGCAGGTGCCAGCTGCTCTTCACCTGCTGCTCTCTCCTCTCAACCACTGGCTGAGTTTTTTGAACCTGTTAGAAGAAAAACAAACTGTTGATAAAACTACAGAGGATCAAACTGCTGCCGGTCTGCACAAGCATCAGACAGGAGGAAACCAGTGTGTGTGTATGTGGTGGGGGGAGGGGGTCGGGTGGGCTCAGCACAAGTGCAGTGTTTTGTGGCTTCAACTGGCTGGATTTTGACAAAGCGAGAATGTGTGCATATGTGTGTGACTGTGTGTGTCTTTGCATGTCTTTGTGTGTGTGGCTGAGAGGCAGGATTTGGAAGCCACTCTGTGGTTGCCATGGAAACCATGATGTAAGCTGGGGGAGGAAGGGGTCCCCTCTTTTCCTCATTGTGGGAATGTGTGTGTGTGGTGGGGGGCCAGGGAGAGAGAGAGAGAGAGAGAGAGAGAGAGAGACAGAGATGGGGTTTCACTCAGTGAACGATCGCAGAGACTGAAGGGACGAGTGAGCAACATGCGGAGGAGAGAGAGACGGAGATGTTGAGGTGAAAAAACTTTATTTAAACACTTTTCACCTTGAATTCAGAACGACAGAATTTACTCAAAAACTTTATTGATTGTTTTTGCTAAAACTTTATTGATATCCATTTGTGTGGATTGTTGGACCGTTGTATGATTGTAGGTTCCAGTGAGTGCCACTAGGTGGTGCTGCTGTTAACGGCTTTCATGTTGCTTTGTGCGTGTGTGAGTGTTAGTGCAAATGTGTGTCTGTGTGAGTGTTTGTGTGAATGACTGTGTGTGTGTGTGTGTGTGTGTGTGTGAGTGTGTGTCCTTTGTGTTGTAAATGTGATTAGCGCTGTGTTTTGTGTGCTTTTGTCACTGACCTACTTGTTGGTGCTGAGCAGAATCAGAACGACTTGTTTTTCTTCGGGTCAACAAACAGTGTTGTGTTTCCGTGGTAACACCTGGTCACATGACCGTTTCATGTAACCAGGTGTTACCAGACGTGCTAAAGTCTGTCTGGACCCAATGAAGAGCTGCTGCTGTCAGGAGGTCCAACTTCCTCTTCGGGTCTTCTCTTGTGTCCATCCAGGTTCAGCCCCGCCCACTCACGACTGCTCCACCATGGCAGGTGTCCCCCCTCCGTCCCCCTCTCAACAGAATGGGACCATCCGCCCGAGTCCGGGACCCTCGTCAGGGGCAGGACTAGGGGGCAGTCCTACCAGGACCAGGACCAGGACCAGGACCTCCACCTCACCTCTAAGGAGTCTCAGGACTCTGGGGGGTCTTCTTGGTCCTGGTCCTGGTTCTGACCGGAGCTCTACCCGACCGCGGGGCAATAGCGTGGGCTCAGCTCTGGGTCCTAGTAGTAGAACTTCAGGAAGACAGGTGCTGCTCCGCCTACTCCAGGGTCTCTGTTGGTCAAGTGCATGATGGGAGTTGCAGTCAAGTTACCGGTCAAACTGGCTTTGTCCCTGCAGTGCTGCAGCAGCCAGCAGGAGGAGCCAGAGGCCCTGCTGGACCTGATCCTGGAGTGCCAGGGTCAGAGGCTTGAGGACCAGAGAGCCAGCCTCAGCCTGCTGCCCGACCCAGAACCAGACTGGTTCTGTGGGTCCTGCAGTCCGGACCAGGCTGGTCTGCCAACCCTGGACTTCTACTGCAGACTTATACAGTACCAGGTAATAGTGAGGCTCTGCCCCCATCCCCTTCACCTGTACACATGGCAACAGTTAGCAGTTGGTTGGGTGGAGACCTCTGCTGTCTGTATTTATAACCTGGTGGCCAATGGGTCCAATCGTGGTCGTATTATTACTGAGTAACATCCATTATTATAACTGGATACCAAACTACCAATATGACAGTGCGGCAATAATTTCTTGGTGGCCATTTGCGGTACTGCAGCCAAAAATACCATGAGCATTCCAAAAAGCTTTTCCCCCATCAGACAGCAATACAAAAATAAAGGCCTGTAAAACAGCAGGCAGGATGACCTTTGACATGAAGCACAGCTTATAATAAATCTTTCTACTCCCTCTATTTTAAGTCATGGACTGTTAATCCTTCTTTAAAAAATATTATAACTGCCAAAGAATTCACAGAGAAGAGTTTTATATTTCCAGCGTGTCGTCAGTGCAGCGTCTGTGCTGCTGCGTCTTGGCTTGTTCTCATTGGCTGATGAAGTTGATGCATTTCATGACTTACAGAAGCTGCAGACTGGACTAGAACCCTGTAGTTCTGTAGTTGTGTAGTTTTTTCACGCTCACTGTATAAAGTGAAAAACTACATGTAAAACTGTTTAGCTGTAGATTCTTCATTCATTTGTTGGTATTTTTTAAGTGTTTTTAACTGCAAATTTTATTCTAATGTGTTTTAACCTTTTCTTTTTATGAAGTCTCTGAGGAATTTGAAAAGCGCTCCATAAATAAAATGTATAATTATTATTACAAAGGTTCTGTTCTGCAGAGAAGTCTACGGAGGCTCTCTGGGGACATTTGTTAAAGCAGTAAATGATGCGAGGCCACTTTGGTGTGTGTTGCTAAGAGAGACTCCATCACCTCACGTGACTGAAGTATTTCATGAGAATGAATTCAAAGAAATAATAAAAGTTCAGGCCACAATGGGCTCTGTGAATCAGTGATTGTTGTCTGCAGTCCCACAGGATGGAGGACCAGAGATGTTCTCTCCCCGACCTGGAGGATGTTGTAGCCACAGGTGCGGAGGGCCAGGATGACTTCCTGTCTTTGGTGGAGAGGGTTCAGTCAAGGAGGATGGATGAGCAAAGAGCCTCCCTGCAGAGCCACCCAGCAGGCTCCGCCCACCTCCACCATCCCCCTTGTCATCAGTGATGAAGAGACAGTTTGGATCCGATCAAAATCTTCTGGATGTTTTCATGTAGACCAGTGTGGGACACTGTTAGCACCAGCAGGTCCAGTCTGGCCTCAGTCTGGGTCTGGGAAACTTCCTCTCTTTTTTTTTTTTTTAACAGCAATTATTTGATTTCTTTCTCAAAAAAATGAAATAAAATGAAATAAAATGAAAACATGTGAAGAACCCATTTCCTGGTTTTATTGATTTTCACTAAAAAGAATTCAGCACCAGCTGAGCAGTCCAGTACCCTGACCAGAACACCACAGGTTGCAGCGCTGACTGACTTCACATAGTGGCCAAACTGTCGAATTACACCGCACTGCCACCTGCTGCCTCCACAGCGTCAGTGTAGCAGATCTCTCTATCTATCTATCTATCTATCTATCTATCTATCTATCTATCTATCTATCTATCTATCTATCTATCTATCTATCTATCTATCTATCTATCTATCTATCTATCTATCTATGTCTCTCTTTCTCGATAGATGGAATCAGTAAGTAAGTAGAACCAAAAGAGGGCGGTAGTGAGAGAGCTTGGAAACCAGCTCAAGCACCGCCGTTGAGAAGAAGACGAAGAAGAAGAGTACCCGGAAGTAAACAAGCAAGGCGGCACGTGCAGAAGCTGCGGCTCAGACGGTGAGTCGATCCGGTTTTAAAAGTTCTTCCCTCACAGTGAAACTTTATTAGTTTAGATCCACTTTCGGAACGATGTCAGGAAAGTGCTGTCTTTTCGGAATGTATCGCACCGGCTCATCTCGCGCCTACCGCGAGACGCGGTGGTGTCGCCTTTATTCCAAAGTCCCATCAGGATAAAGTGAACATTCATGCCGATACTGAGACCTGTAACACATTGGATATCCAAGCTAGCAGATGAGTGGCAGTTATGTAGACACATACATGACCACCGTGCTACTCTGATTATTGACCTGTCTTGATGGAGTCAATCACAACAGAGAGCTGTGTGTTGTTTTTGACCACCTCGAGGTTTTTGACACAGTTAAACATCTCTTTTTGTTGAAAATGGTAAAATGCTTGGGCGCAAAGCTTTATTTCCACTGACAGCAGCAGCATGAACCCAGCAAGGACTCCTGGAGATTCCACAGGTTTCCACAGCAGTGTTGATAATGGTGGATTCAAAGTTCCAGAATTAGAATCTATGGTCGCTACATTTAGAATGAACTGGATAATAGAATCTTTTCTGTCGGAGGTATTTTTCTTCTGCCCTGTTACACAATGTTTTTGGTGTGATGTAAAAATAAATCAATAGATTCTCTAAAAACTAACGACTTGTTGCCAGTAGAATTGGATATAATTTTATATGGATAATTTAGCCTTGTCTCTTGCAGACATTATTAACATCCTACTGTTGGCTCGATGTCACATCCATTATAGTTTTATTCATGATTCATGATTCACAACTTTTCATCGCTTAAAAAACAAATTTGCTTAGAAATGAAGCCTGGACTTTGCTCGTCTTCTACAATTGAATTGAATTGAATTTTTATCTTTTTGCTGCTCGGCTTTCTTGTTAAAATGCAAACGTAAAATGTGTTTTTCATAGTGTTGAGAACGCTGAGCGTCCTGGTTGGAACTCCTGCTTGCCAGTTTCACCTCTGAGTCTGTGGCAGCTAAACCTGCTGGTTTGTTTTCCTGCAGGACTTCTTCTGTTTCTGACGGGCTTCTCCTCCTGCCATGAAACCTGCTGCCCCGCCCACTCCTCTGAAGAGGAAGCGACAGTGTGACAGTACTAATGATGAAGGTCCTCCACCTGCTGACGTCAATACACCTGAAGGACTCAAGAAGAAGAAGAAGAAGAAAAAGAAGATGGTGGGGGAGGAGGAAAGGGAGGCCAGTCCTCATCCATCAGCTGTAACTGCAAAGAGGAGCCGCAAGGAGGCCAAAGCACATCTGGACAGCAGAGAGAGCACCAAGAAGAAGAAGAAGGAGAAGAAGAAGAAGAAGAAGAAAAGAAGGGAGGAGGAAGAACAGAAGAAGAATGAGGAGGAGAAGCATTTGGACGTGATGCCATCCAAAGAAGAAACCAGCAAGCAGAAGAAAAAAAAGAAAAAGAGAGACATTAGTGGAACAGAAAGACAGGAAGAGGAAGGAGGTGGAGAAGAGGAGGACGGAGGAAGAGTGAGGGACGTCTCAGAGCAGCTGCTGGATGAGCTGCAGGAGTTTGTTCCAGATGTGAAGAAGAAATCTCATGAGGAGATCAAGAAGCTGCTGCGCTACGACCTGGAGCGCTTCAGACGCTTCAAACAGCAAGGTACAAACTCCTCCCACCAGTGGGTGGCGCTGTTGCCACCAGCTGAGGCCGTCTGGTGAAAACCTCAACCTGCTTCTGCTCCTCAGGCGTGTCTGCACGAAGGGGGCGCTATACTGAGGAGGAGAACAACCACATCATCCAGAACGTTGCCGACTTCCTGGCTCTGACCGGCATCGGCTCGGCCAATCAGCTGCTGTTTCCTGACCGCTACAAAGAAAGGGGGGCGGAGATCAAGAAGCTGAAAGTTCAGCATCAGTTTCTGGTCAAGATCGGTGAGGAAACTTCCTTCTTCTTCTTCTTCTTCTTCCTCTTCTTCTTCTTCTTCTTCTTCTTCTTCTTCTTCTTCACCATCTCATGCAAACTGTCTGTAACTGTGTGTGTGTGTGTGTGTGTGTGTGTGTGTGTGTGTGTGTGTGTGTGTGTAGCTGAGGGCATTCCTCGAACGTGTCAGCAGGTTTACACTCGAGCGGTGAAGCTGTTTGATGAGACGAACCACCTGGGAAGGTCAGAGGTCACCGTCAATGCGTTCCCAAAGTGGCGGCGTCCAGGTCCCAGAGAGCAGCTCAGACTGTCGTCTTCTTCACCAGGTTCTCAGAGGAGGAGCTGCGTTCTCTGGTGAAGCTGCAGAACCTCCATGGCAACGACTGGAAGAAGATCTCGCAGAAGATGGGCCGCAGCGCTCTGTCTCTGGAGAAACGCTTCGCCCAGCTGGGTGAGCAGAGAGCAGAGCTTCTGTCCCGCTGCTGGAGATCTCAGCCGCTGACCCTCAGTCTCTGCTCTCCTCCAGCCGCTCGTCACGGAGCCTGGAGCCCGGAGGAGACGTCCAAGTTGACTCAGGCTGTGAAGGCTCACCTGGAGGTCCTGGTCAAGCAGAGTCCCGGCGGTTCGGCGGTCAGCCGAGAGCAGCTGTGCAACAACCTGCCGTGGAAGGAGATCAGCTTCCAGGTCTCCACCAGGTCCTGGAACCAGTGTCGCTTCAAGTGGTGAGTGGAGAGCTGGCCCGAGGGCGCCTGCTGTAGGCCCGTAGTGTTACTGCAGTGAAGCTGGCAGTGTGGAGTCACTGGCTGCCTTTCCATTGCAGTTTTTTGCAAAATAAAAGCCATATTTCTAAAATCTCCACAGAGTACAAATACAGTGCGATTTGCCGGTGTTTCTATTGAATGGTGTGAAGATCTTTTAATTCTGGTCAAGTCTCGTCCAGTGAGACGCCACCATGAGGAGGATGGAGGAACAAAACATTTTGCCATAAACCTGCATCTCCATGGTGTTTGCTGTCCAGTTCTCCTGTTTTCCTCTTTGAGGACTTGGAGAAAATATTCCATCTCCTCCTCCGTCCAATCATAACGCACCATTTCCACTGGTCAGTCAACTGGTCACGTGACCCCGTACGTCACGTCCGCTGACGTGTCAATGTGAACAAAGTGTTTCCATGACACTGGCGTGATGTTCCTCAACATGGATCCATGTGAGAAACCACCTGATGAGAGTCAGAACCTCTGAGTCATCCTGGAGCTGAGCTTCAGTTTCCACCTCCAGGTTTTATTGACATGTTTAGGTTTTCCTGTCATGGAAGCAGCTGCTGCTGTGCTGCACTCTGACTGTAGAGGTGGACTTGGCTTTGAGGAGGGACTGGGTGCTGCATCCAGGAGAGTCCAGGGGTCCTGGTCCAGTGTAGCTCAGGGGTCTCCCAGACGTCTCTGATGAAGCCGTGTCTTCCAGGTTCAGCTTCCTGAAGACCAGGATGTTGTCACACAGGCCGTCCACTTCCAGTCGATCGGCCGACAGACTGCAGTTCAGAATCCAGCTCATCAACACGTGAGGCCGCTCGACTCGCACGAGTCAGTTGACTTGTGACACGTTGGCTGCTGCAGGCCGGAGGTCATGTGACAGGTGGATGACATCATGCTGGGTGTGTTTCAGGTTGTACAACTTGCAGGTGGATGACCAAGCAGACGTGGACTGGGACGAGGTTGCAGGCAGCATGGGGTGAGGTCAAAGGTCGTGCTGTGTTATCAGAAGTGTGTGTGCGTGTGCGTGTGCGTGACTGTCGGACCTCCTGCTGTGTTGCAGCGACGTGACCCCCCTGTGTGTCCAGAAAGGTTTCCACAGGTTGAAGATCTCCAAAGTTTCCAACTGGAGCAGGTTGTCCTTTGGAGGTCAGTCTCCCACTTCAAGGTCAAACACCAGGCACCATCCCCACTTCCCTGTCATCACACTTCCTCTTCCTGTTGTCCAGATATCATCGACTTCCTGCAGCTGAACGTGGTTCCTCAGCTCAGGGACAAACTGAGGCTGAGGATGTTGGAGGAGGCGGCGCAAGGGGCGGAGCAAAGCAACCTGGGTTACCTGCTGTCGGACATCTTCTGCTCCGAGGACGAAGACGGCTTCGTGGAGGTGGACAACAGCTGACCTCTAGCCAATCAGCCAGCAGCTCCGCCCCCTCTGTGCTTTGATTGGCTTTGGACTCACTGACTTCCTGTCTGATGCTGCAGAACCACGCCAGGCTTTCATGATTTTATTTTTTCAAATGAACTGTTGAGGGTCTTCATCAGATCAACTGGGTCTGGTCACATGACTGCTCAGGTCTCTGTGTGAAACTAATCATGTAGCACGATTAGCTTGGTTAGCCAAGCGTGCTAACAGAAACTCCCTCGTTATGAACATTAAAACCATCTTTGTATTTTTCTGAAAGACACCATGTGACAGTAAATACTGGACTTCTATTGGTCGTTCATCACCACCTTTATTTTTTCCATCATCACCTCAACTTTTGTATCATTCTGCCACTGAGAATTCTGGGTAAGGAATTCTTTGTTTCCTTGACCTACTGACGAGCCCGCCGCACTGCATTGTGGGAGTGCAGGTCAGCGGAGCCCTGCGATGGCCTTCAGGCCGCTGGTCCTCCTCATGATGTTGGGAACAAACAGCAGTCCTGAAGCTCTCTCGATGGTTTCCACAGGAACCAGGAAGCGCTCCAGTGGAACCTTCTCGTCCACTGGCTCGTTCGGTAGGACGTAGGATCTCAGCTCCACCCCCCTGCCGTCCGCCTGCTCCAGGATCAGCACCTGTAAGATGCAGCCAATCAGGCGCCGTCTCCGAGGCCGCGGTGGCTCGACGGCAGACTCACCTTGAAGAAGTGCGTCGGCACGGCAACGTGGTTCTTCCCCAGAACCTGGTACCGCACATAGAGCTTCCCGTCGGCTTCCTGCCTTCAGAAGAGAACAGCAGATATGATGATGCAACACCACTGCTCCTCCTGACCCCTGACCTCTGACCTCTACCTGGGCAGGTACAGCGGTCCAGTGCACACGTAGACGTTGGGGTAATGTTTGGTCAGCGAGCGGCAGAGTTTCTCCAAGTTGTTCCAGGTGTTCTGGTTCAGGTGAGGGTTCTGGAACAAACAAGACCACCGTCGCATCAGGTGAACCCAGACCTTGACTGGTGGGCCGCACAGAGGGAATGTGGAGGAAACACGTTGCTGTCATGTCTGTCAAAAGTGTTGCAGTGAAATTTTCCTCGTTGTTGAAGAGTTGATGAAACAAATGAAATACAGCTTTTTATCTATGCTAGTGCTAGCAGTCACTGCTGTTTAAAAAGTCATTTAGAGTTCTGTTATTCTTCAGATCATCATCATCATCATCATCATCATCATCACTGGCAGAAAACGCACAGGGAAAGCAGAACTTTAATAAAGTTTATTAATAGAGTTTCAAGTTCGGCAGGCCGTATTTAAAAGCTTAACAGGCCGCTTATGGCCCCCGGGCCGTAGTTTGCCCATGCCTGGGTCATCATGTGACCTCACCTGCTGACACACATCCCGCCTCCACCAGTGAGTGAGTGAGTGAGTTCACCTGTGGGGCCACGTTGCTCAGGTAAAAGGTGTCGTCCATGGCCTTCTGAGTCCACTTGTGATTGGCTGCAGCAGCGAGGTGACCTCTGTCGAAGCCACTCCCCCTGTAGTCGGCGTTGGTGGCCCTGTGGAACACGTGCACGCTGGGAGGGGAGAGGTGCGAGGTCAGTTACTGTCAGTTACTGTCAGTTAAAGCGAGCGGCAGGTGATCGTCTCACCTGTCGTCCTCCTTGAAGTCACACAGCTTCCTGTCTGAGGAGCCGCTCAGCGAGGCGGGGCTGAGTCTCTCTATTACCCATGATGCTGTGCGTGTGCGGGGGTCATAGGAGGTGACGTAGGACTCTCTGGTCTTGATGTTGGCCAGGGAGGGGAAGCCGTACTTCATGACTGCCGTTGACGTACCTGGACTCACCTGAAGCATCAGGAAGACAGCGGTCGGTTAGATTTTGAGCTTCCTGGCCAGCTGGAGTCGCCGGAGGTCAGCTGACAGGAAGTGGTCCTGTTCTTCACTGGACGTGGAACCATTATGCATCTGCTGGCCCGGCTCCAGAGGTGGGACTCTGGTGGTCTCAACCAGCAGCCCTGATGCTAGCAGTAGTTGTGCTGCTTGTCTGATTTCTGAAGTACTAATCTCACAAGCTTTTATTATGAAACACAACACGCCCCCTTCCGAACTCCTCCCCCCGAACAGTTCCGACAGTTATCGCAGGAGTCCGAACTCCTGGATGAGCTGAGCAGGACTGCGGCTGCGCGGATTCCTTCTCCTCTGCCTGTTCCACCGGAAGGATGCCGGAGTGTCTCCTGCTGCTACTCACCGTTAGCTCGGAGGCCTGGACCACCGGGACCACCGGGACCACCGGCACGCGGCTCAGCAGACCGGCTCCATCGTCTTCCTCCTGCCGGCCTGCGGGTGGCAGTAGGCGGCTTCCCGCAGCTCCGAGTCCGGCTCCGAGCAACAAGGTCGCTGCGCCCTGGAGCAGACGCTTCATGCCGCCGACAGGTCAGCTGCCATTGACGCCTGTTGATGACGTCACGCGTTCTCCTTGAGTCACTCCGTGTACTGTGCATACTACAATTTTTGAGGCGATTTTTTTTTTTTTTTTTTTGGAAGAACAATTCAGTCATAATTTTCGGGCTTTTCTTATTTTGTATGGAAGGTTTTTGTTCATAAATGTAAAAAGTCTAAAAAAAAAAAAGCCAACATCCACAACAAGAAGCACGACATGAACATTACATTAGTACTTTGACTTACTAATTGGAATTGATAGTATTATTCAACCCATCCTGTTATTATTGTGATTCAAAAAGCGTGCACACTATTAAAGACACTGCTAATTAAAAAGTCTTACTGTTTTTTTTTTGTCATTATTCAAAGTTCGTAATTATTTTTTTTTACCGAAACTGTTTTTATTTTTGACGGTAATCACAGAAATGACAGTTGAACATACAAAGTATGTTGTAAAAGGGAAAAGGAGAATTTGAAGACATGAACATCCTGAACTTGATCCAGTAGATTCATATTTAAAGATCAGCTGGATGACCACAGGAAGTCACGTGGTACTGTTGATCAGAACTGAAGTGATGTTTCAAAATAAGAGGCTAAAAACTTTATTCTGACTCATTTCTAATTCTTAATCTGCTGATTCTGTGATTGTGTCATTCGCATAAGCAACATTTGTGTCAAATATTGTAACCTCCAATCTCACCAAATCTGACGGTTACAAAGACCTGCAAAGTTCCGTGCATGTCTTCTGGTTATATATTATAGTTTGCATGTTCTCACCACGTTCTCTGCCTCCATGCAGTCTGTCCAGGTTCACTGTGTCTTTGTTTTTTGACATTAATCACCTAATCAGTCTTGATCTATTGAAACCGGCCTTTGTCTCAAACCTTTTTCTTTTTTTTTTTTTTTTTTTTTTTTTTTTTTAGAAATCATGATTCCCATTATGATTATTTCTTTTGTTACCTTTTTTATGTCATTGAGTAATTGTGCATAATTAGTGATGCAATTAGTGAATGAAGATGTGCAGGAGAATATGCTTTTATTCTGAAGTCACAGAGATATGGCTGGCTTTTCATTTGATCCACAACTTCAGAAGTGCAAACTGATCCCTGATTTCCTAGATTGTAACATCACACCTTTTTCTACCTTTATCCTTTATTATGAAATATGACAAATAGCAACAACAACAGTAACAACAACTTAGAGCTAAAGGCACATTTACATCAGTTTTCATTGTCTGTGTGTTTCAGCATTTCACTTTTTACTTTGTTTATTCATTTTCAGGATTTGAAGTTGATATTGTTGAGATGAAACTGTGGATCAGTGCACCGCATGGCATGCTGGGAACTGGGCCTGTTCCCTTCCCAGTTTAGATTTTCTGGATTGTCCGCCCTGCGTGTTTTTGACTTAGGAAGGAGGCAGAGAACCCCGAGAACCCAGAGAGAACCACGTAGACACAGGGAGAGCACAGGCATCAAACCGGCAACCTTCTTGCTGTTAGGAAAGAAAGAAAGTCTAAAAAAGGAAGTACGACCTCCATCCTCTTTCTGTCACTTCTTCTCTTTGAACCTGCCACTGCAGCAGAGCGAAGCAGCCACTGGCTGTGGCAGAAGCGCAGGGATCCAACACGGGCTGGTAAACGGCCTTAGGATGCCTCCATGCGACGCACCCCCCAGTGGACGCACCTGGGAGGACGCCTTCCTTGGCAGAGGGTTGTCTTGTGATAAGGGCCCGAAACAACCAATGATGTCGGGCCACACAACTGATGATGCGTCATAGGGAAGGCACTCCACGATCGTTACCAAGTCCCACCCCAGCCAAGAGTCCTCCAACCCCAAACAACCATTGTGATCATTTTCTATAACAAGCGGTCCTACTGAGAATCCTGCACCGTGTGGTGGTGGACAGAGCCTACACCACCCTGGATAATGAAAAATCAAACTAAACAAACTGGAGCGCAGTGACATCAGATTGACATCCAGCCAGTCAGCTCTCTGATTATGTTGACTCCTGTGCTTTCATCTCCACAAATATCAACTGATTCATTCAAGTCTGTGCTGATTCTCATGAAGGTTGTTCACTCAGTGCGTTCACGCACAATTCGGATCCCATTTCTTGAACAGAGTCCGAGCAGACAAACGTTGTTATCCCGCCGTCTGTTCTTTTGTCTGGAAAGTCGTGATGATTTCATCAGACAGCAGCGCCTGGGGACCCGCCCCTTCACTGTCATTCACAACAGGCCTCCTGGCGTCCATCTTGCAGAAGACGGCTGCGTGAAGCCCCTCCTCCTCCCTCACAGTTGCAGCGGGCATGTTCTCGGCCCAGCGGGTTTGGTCAGCAGAGGGTGAAAGCCACCAAACTGAGGGTCAGCAGGTACAGGTGTGAGGTGGCGGAGGAGGAGGAGTCACCTGGCACGTCAAGGCAACCGCTCTTCTTCAAACAGACCTTCTTCTCACAAAAAGTACCTGCAAAAGTGACATCATCAGACACCTGGATGACATCATCAGACACCTGCTCAGTGACCTCATCAGACACCGGTCTACCTGTGTAGCTGTCCGGACAGACGCAGCTCTGGAAGTCGACGCAGGTTCCTCCGTTTTGACACATCAGAGTGTCATCGTCGCACACGTTAGCTAAGAGCAGATCAGCGATCAGTGGTTGATCAACACAATGTGTGTGCTTGTGGCGGCATGTGACTCGTACCAGTGCAGCCGACTCCGTCCTCTCTCCATGTGTAGCCAGATAAACAGCTGTCACAGCGCCGCCCTGTGGCTCCACTTTTACACTGACACTCACCGTCTTCAGAGCAGTGAGGAGAAAGACTGCGTTCTCTGTCACATTCACACTCTGACCACACACACACCACACACACACACACACACACACACACACACACCTGTTAGAGAGTTCATGACTGTGAGGTTGTGTGTGTGTGTATGTGTATTTGTGTGACTTACCAACACAAACGTTTTCGTCCTCCAGCGTCACTGAGGAATTTCTATAGTAACCGAGGCGACAGAACTGGCAGTTCTGTCCTCGTGTGTTGTGTTTGCAGCTCACGCACGTCACAACGTTGATGAAGTCGATGTAGCTGCAGCGGTTGGAGTGACCGTTGCACTCGCAGTCTGATAGACAAGCAGACCAGGAAACTGCAGTTCAAATATCTTTTCCTGTTTATTCTGTCTGTGTATTTCCACAATACAAAAAAAATGCAATCGCAGACTTCAGATTGTTCACAGTTTTACAAAGAAGCTTCTCCCAGTTTCCACAAATGCACCTACGCTCAAACGAGACACTTGAAGACTGCATTGGTGGCGGCGCAGGAGAAGACAGATCTGCAATTTAACCAATCGCAAAGGAGTTTGAGCAGGCCAAAGCCTCTGTTCTGGGTGGTCCTGGGTGTCCACCAGGTCTATTGGTTTACAGGGATCTGTGGAAGCGTCTGTCACCATTCGGAGGGGGCTTGTGGAGGGGAGGGGCATTTGGAAGGCACTTCTGGGGTCTTACCCTGGAAGGCGACGTAGGCGATTTTGGACAGTTCACTGTACTTTGGTCCTCCAGGGATCAGAATCTTCTGGGTGGCTTTGGACACAAAATAAAGTGTGCAACATGACCACAGGTGGGTAACGCCCATCAGGACTTGACAAACATAGTGGCTGTGTTTGTGGCTATCACAGCAGTAGTGACCAAACTACGACTACTAAAAACTGCTACTGATGCTGCTTCTGCTACTACCACTGGACAAACTACTGCGGCTGATGCTGTGGTCGCCAGCCAGACAGTGCCATACCTTTTTTCTCATAGCCTTTCTCATCCTTCTTCTTCCCTCCTTCCTCTTTAGTTTCCTTGTTGCCCTCCTCTTTGTCCCTACTCACTGGTTTACCAAGGATGAAAAGATGTTTTACTTTTAGTAGAAACAAAGAGATTCATTAAGAAAATATTTATTTGTGCTAGTTGTTTAAGAAAAATATTTTCTTTTTCGCCGAGCCAAAAAAGCAGCTCAAACTAGATGTTCAGGAAAGTGACTATCCTATACAACTGCGGGTCTTTGGTTTTATCGTGGGTATATTCAAAACTAGAGTGTACCTGTCTGCTGACTCTCCTTTTCCATGTTTTCTTGTTGAGTGTCCCTCTTTTCATCCAGATCTGTTTCTTTTGCAGGCTCCTTAGAAGCTGAATCCTCTCCGTTGATTCTTCTGGTGTCTGAGCTACTGAAATGTCTTCTTGTGGATTACCCACTCCCTCAGGGGGGTCTGGCCTAGAATCCATCCCCTCACTCTCTGGCTTTGGATAACCTTGCGTTACGGATTCCAGCCCGGTGAGATTAGAATCCAGTCCAGAAATGACAAAGGTTGGTTCAGCAATGTCCCCTGGTTCAGATGAATTACCCGGAATGTTACCAGGATCACCGACTGATGAATCTGATCCAGATTCGCCTGAGCTGGGCTTTTCTGCAAAAGGGAAGGTGAAGTCCACAGGGGCCAACTCCCCACTGGGGTCAGGTGCCTCTAGGTTTGTGGCTGGAGCAGCTTCCCCTCCTTCTTTAGGAAAAGGCAACACTGACTCTACTGCAGCATCAGGGGGAACTCCATTTGGAAGAGGTCTATCTATCAGGGTGTCCAGAGTCCTAGTAGGAGGAGTTTCTGAAGAAACATCTGGAAGTGGTACATTAGGAGATGGTGCGTCAGGAGATAGTATTTTTGGAGTAGGTACATTGGGTTCTGGAGAAGGCACAGGAGGAGGTGATACATTTGGAAAAGGTACATCAGGAATCTGTGTTTCTGTAAGAGGTACATCTGGAACGCTTAATGTAAATACATCCACGGGAGATACATCAGAGGGGAGTACGTCTGGAGGAGCTTCATCTGGGCGAGGTCCATCCGAAGGTACTTCAGGGAGAGGTGTATATGATGGAGGTACATCAGGAGAAGGTACAGTAGAGGGGCCTACATCAGGGGGGGCTTCACCAGGAGGAGGTGGAACGTTAGATGAAGGTGTGCCAAGAGACCTTTCATCAGGTACATCAGGAACAAGACCTTCAGGTGGAGCCTCGTCAGGCAGAGATAAATCAGGACTGGGTACCTCCACGGGTACATCAGGAAGGGCTAAATCTGGAGGAAGCATAGTGGGGGTTCGCACTTCCAAAGGGACTTCAGGAGGAGGTTCACCAGAACCAGGTATTTCAGGAGGAAGTACATTGGGAGTTGGCTTATTCACCGGAGTGTCTGTAGGAACATCAGGAAAGGTTGCATCAGTTCCTGTTGTAAATGAAGAATTTCCAGGCTGATAAGTTGGAGCCAGCAAAGTGGATGGACCTTCTCCAGTTTTAGCCCTATCATCGCTCAGGGTTATTTCTGGGATTGTTTCCACAGTTGTTGTTCCGGTTGGTGTTGCAGTCGCATCAGCAGATATGGTTGTGTTGGTGATCTTGTCAGTGTCATCAGTCTCAGAGATAGTAGAGTCTGCACTGTCTGGGGGAAATGTGGGGTCAATGGGTTGGGTCACCGGGTCAGAAATGGACACGGCAGAGTCAACACCTGTGCCTACAGAAGTTAAGCTGGTGTAACTGGTGTAAGTAGTGTATCTCTCGCCACCAGTGGTACGGAGAGTGGAGGTGTCTGGAAGTGTTGGAGTTGCTGTGTCCAAAGAGTCTCCGGTCTCCTCAGCAAGACTGCTGGGTGATGCTGTGCCCACTGTGGGCCCTTCTGGGGAGACATTGATTCCTGTGGTGCTAGGAGGAGTCCTACTGAAAGTAGTGAAATCTGTGGACTGCGCTACTGTGCTACTCTGAAAGAATGGTGTTGGCCTCATGTCAGTCATGGTAGTGCTAATAATGAGAGCATTGTCATTTTCAGATATTATTGTAACATCCTGACTAGTCGTTGTTTCTACTGTAGCGTCGCTCTGTGTGTTGGCTGTGACAGTAAGAGGACTCTGTGTGGAAGTGGCCTCAGCTGTAACATATTCAAACACAGTCATAGAGACGTCAGTCATGGTGCTAGGGGTGCTAGCAGTGTTGGTCGTAGAGCTGCCAGTAGAAGTAGTGGAAGAAATATCAGTTATATCTGGCAAGGTGTCAGCACTGTCAGTAATACTGCTGGGAGCAGTTGCAGTAGTTGCTGTAGCTGTGGTGGTAGTGGTCATGGTGGCAGTGATGGTAGTAGCAGTGGTTGCGCTGGCAGTAGTGGTAGGAGTGGTAGGGGTGGTAGTCGTCATACTAATAGTGTTCGTTCTAACGTCACTCATTCCATTTGATGAGGAGGAAGTTGTGTCAGACTCTGAGTCACCGGCCGCTGTCAGAGAAGAAGAGTTACGACGCTTTAGTGGAGCTCAACTTGCTACAATCTACAGACACTGACTGAACTCTGTAGAACACGCAACACTGTGGCCTTCAAGGCAGACACAACCACAGTTTGAGGAGCAGATCCCAAAATCACTCTTTGCCCAAGACACAAATCTACCAAACATATTATGGTGTGGCACTGCATAATCTCCCACCAATCCTCGGTAGTGAGGATTAATATTTTTGTCAGAAGTGTGTGTGGAGGAGGGGCCTCACTGGTCACTGGTCTAGTGTTCACTGTGGTATGTTGGGCTTTCACTTTCTAAACATTAGGGGAATTACAAATGAAAAAAACAACATTTTGCCATCCTGACCCTTGCCATCCTAAGTACAAGTGCCTCCTCGGTGTGTGGCAATACTTTGTTTTTTAAGGATTCCACTGACAGCACTTCATCAGCTACTGGCCAATCGGCGGGCAGTGCTGTGAACCATTGGGTTCTGTTCTACAGAGATCTTCACTGGACTTTATTGGGATTTTTGTGATCAATTCCACACTCTGTGGGTCACTTCCTGTCCACATGTTCAATAGAAAATAAGTTCAATGATGCTTTTGGTCTTGGAAATACTTGAACTACTACTATTGTGTGGATTCAGTCACATCAATCATCTGTTGTTCTACAGTTTGGACTCATGTCATGATTGGATCATTGTTGCATCTTGGAGAGTCTAAGTTTGTGTGTTGAAGAAAAAAATCTGTTGTAGGAACAATTTACAAAAGAACCTCAAGAATCAGACATGGAGTAAAAGTGTGTCTGTGTGTTACTGAAAGGGACTAACGCAGATTAAAGACGTGCCATCTGTTAGAGCGTTAGCATCAGATTAGCTCACAGTCCTGTGAAGCTTTGGCTCAGTTTGACGCTGAGACCCAGTGGAGCTCATTATTGGCTAGTGCTCACAGAGCTCCACCTTCTGCTGGCACTGGTGTCATGAGAGATTCAGAGACTCCGGGGAAACCTAACAGTTATCAGTACAACTACCTGGAACTCATTCTAAACAAGTATCTTACTAACACATCTTGAGATGGAAGTATCTCTTCGTAAAATTAAATGTTCCAAAGGTGTATCTCACGATGCAACATTGACCACATGACAGCAACAATCGGAACACACAGACAGCTGGACTGACGGGTGTGCAGACAGACAGGTGTGAGGCTCAGCTGTACTTACTGGCTGTTGTTTGTGGAGCTTCACCTGAGTGAAAATGAAAATGTTTCCAACATTAAAACCCTGAAGGGTCAGTTTGGTGCCTGTCACACTCTGTGTTCAGTGTGTGTGTGTGTGTGTGTGTGTGTGTGTGTATTCAGTTACGTACAGGTGTTGGCCGTCCCCCGGGGCAGTGGCAGGTACGACCCTGGTCTCCAGGCACGGGCCTGGAAGTCTGGGCTGCAGCGCTCACAGTCCTGCCCGCTGGTGTTGTGGTCACACACACATTGCAGCGTTGCGTCACGTAAAACACACTGAGATGCGTGCAGGTTGCACTTACACCTGCAGAGAACACAAGCACAACGTTCCTTGGTGTGTTGACCCTGGGAGCGACCTTCAGACGGTGCCAGGAAGCATTTCCTCTGTCTGTCTCTCTTCATCACTTCCTGATGAAACAACTCTCTGGTGCACCACTCTACTAGCGCCTGAAGCTAATGACTTCTAGCTGAAGGTTGGTAGCTACAGCTGCTTGTTGTGAACAGGTTATTTACCGGGCAGGCACGTCGATGTTAGAAATTGCGTAAAAGTATTTCAGCAGGTTGTCCCGCTGGACGTAGGTGCCTCCGAGAGCCGGGCGGAGGAGTCGTAGGCGAAGATTTGTGAAGGTGAAGAACTCTCTCAGACCCTTCATGGTCTCCATCCGGGTGTACAAGGTGTCCATGTTGATAAGCTTGGGACCTGCAAACACCCCGAGGCGGGCTCGCACCTCCAACACAACGGCCTTCTCTTCCTGTTGGAGGACAGAGCGCCAAAGTGTGTCGGCTTTGCTACTTGTCACCTTCAGGAGTGAAGCTTCTGAATCATTTCTTTCTCTTCCACTTCTACCAGAATGAGGACCATCACCCACCTTGGCGCCAACCCAGCCTGAGTACTGCTCAGTGCAGATGACCCGTGTTATGTTACTGGGCGCCAAGTCCGAGACACGTTTGGGAGACATGCCAAAGGCCTCCAGACAGTCGTCGGCGTAGTACTGGTACGGAAACCAGGTGACACCTGAGAAGCAGAGCTGAAGTCATTAGCAGCAAAATGAAGGTGAATGTTCACATGGCAGCGTCGAGTGAAGGAAGAAAGGAAGGTTGTGAGTCTTTGTGTGTGTGTGTGTGTGTGTGTGTGTGTGTGCGCACAGCCGCTGGCTGGCTGTCACCTTTGTCCAGAGATTTCTCCAACACCATGCTGGTTGGCCGGCCGTACTCAAAAGTGACAACGATGTCATCGACCACCTCCAGACTCTTATTCCATGACAGTGTGATGTTGGCCAATAGGGGCTCAGGGTACCGGGACCATGTGACTGTCTGCCAGTAGGTGATGAGCCCGCCCCTTTCTCTGTCCCCCATGAGTTGGGGTGGGTGAGACAGGTCTGGACTGGATGCGTCGCACTCATCGCTGCACAGGTATGGGTTCTCCTGCAGAGCAAGCAGTGTTACCACCCCTACTGGTCAACCTTGGAACTCCACATCCTAACAGTGTATTTGGAAGCTGTCATCTTGTTTTGCTTTTGTTTTGCACATGCTGTGCCTCATTGCTCCGTATTAAAGACAACAGTCGTAGCTGAAGGTACGTTTGCTGTTCACAGCTACATCTACCGACGTGTTTGGCTGCTAGCTCCTGTGAAAGGGCCAAAGCACCACCTGTTACACACATGCACACACGCACACACCATACAACACACACACTGCATTGTGTGTGTGATTACCGCTGATGCTAATCTGATGACTGTGTGAGTTGATCCCTTAACTTCAGCTGCAGCTGTCAGTGAGCAGCTTGGCAGTGTTGGTGGCGGCTAAAGATCTGAAGCAGCCACCTGCAGCAACTCCACTGTCTGTTTCCACCTGGTCACACACTAGTCAGTGAGCAGTAGCTTACCCCCCCGACCCTCACTGAGCATCCTGATCCATCTGCAGTGGAGTTTCCCATGTGCTTGGATTATTAGCAGGTTGATGACATTTCATCACTCATGATTAATAATTCACACAAGCAGTCTAGTTTCCCAAAGGAACAATTAGACAAACAGCCGGACCTAGCAGTGTGTGTGTGTGTGTGTGTGTGTGTGTGTGTGTGTGTGTGTGTGTGTGTGTGTGTGTGTGTGTGTGTGTGGGACTGACCAGGGTGCAGAATCTCTCTGGAGGGTTTCCACAGGTGATGCCGGGGGGGTCGACTCTGATCTGCATCACTTCCTTCATGTTGGTGGCGGGCGGCTGGCAGGCGTAGAACTCCCAGCCGGCGCCGCCCTCCGAACCTCGCAGGGCGCCACACGCCTCCCACGGCGTCCCGGTCTGGGCCAGGCCCGGTGCCGGCAGCAGGAGCAGGACGAGGACCAGGCAGGACCACATGGTGGCAGGAGGTTCTGCAGCCTGCTCACATTTTCAAGCCACTGGCAGTTTTTCAGAGTCTCCGCCCACCAGCTGCACTGGGACAAGGAGACACCTGAAGTCACGCAAGTAAATTTCAAAATAATTGTCTTTGTACACTGTGTGTGTGTGTGTGTGTGTGTGTGTGTGTGCTCCTTATTGCGAACAGGTGTCTGTGTTAGTCAGAACTGATGAAACAATATTAAACTGAAATCTGGAGGCTCCGCCCCCTTCTTCTGAAACATCTCCAACCTTCTCCCCATCGGGAGGTCTCACCGCACTCACTGTCTGATCAACCCACAACTTCTTCACAATCTGCATTTTAGTGGCTCTTTGTGTGTGTGTGTGTGTGTGTGTGTGTGTGTGTGTGTGTGTGTGTGTGTGTGTGAGTGTGTGTGTGTCTTACCTCTCAGCAGACGGTGTCTCTCTCTCTCTCTCTCTTCTCTTTTCTTGAGACTCTCCTTTTTATCCTCTCTAATCTCTCTCACTCTACTTTTCTCCTCCCCCTCTGCTTCAGGCTCCTCCCCCTCTGCGATGCAATCATCTTCCACAATTAGGTGACGTTAAGGGGTAAATCTGGACAATTCTATTGGCCGAGCAGTCACATGACCCCAGAGGTCGTCTGTGAATATTAATGTCAATAAAAATGAATTGTCTGCTCACAGTGGCTTGACTGACAACAACGACCCTGGTGGAGGAGTTTAGTCCTGCAACTCTGTGGCCCCATAAACTCAGCTGGCAACATATATACTATCAGACTACATTATATATATATATATATATATATATATATATATATATATATATATATATATATATATATATATATATATATATATATATATATATATATAGCTAAAACTGCTTTTAGAAACATTATATCAGACGGTTTTTTTTAAAACCTTCATTCATTTTTCCTTCAAACAGTGTTGCGATGGGATCGTATACATTTCTGAAATAACTAAAACAAATAAAAGGTCATAGGCCAAGCGAGAGAGCGTGGCTTTTATTTTGAAATGCTCTGTTGTCATTTCCGCCGGAAGTGGTTCAGGCTCATACACAAACAGAAGCGAGTGTTGCTCAGCGGGTCTGGAAGCTCCAGCTGAGACCGAGGCGGTTCGGTTGGGTTCGGTTCGGTTCGGGGTTTTGGGGGCTGGACGAATCGGTTTTGGTTCTTCTGCGCTTCGACGCTTCAGGCAGCGTCGCTGTGACGTCACAAAGTGCGCCGGCCGCCGGAGAGGCAGAGACAAAGCCGAGAAGATGGCGGACGTGGTGAACGTCGGCGTCAACTTGGACGCCTTTTCTCACGCGATCAGCGGCATCCAGGCGCTGCGCTCGAGCGTCAGCCGCGTGTTCGAGAGCCTGAAAGACGGCATGAAGAACCGCGAGACCCTGGAGGGCCGCGAGAAGAACTTCATCGCCGAGTTCCAGGACAACCTGCAGGCCGTCAACAGGGACCTCAAGTCAGTGGCTCTGCGCGCGTGTCTGGTTTAGTTTAGTTTTTCACAATTTGAAATAAAAACCTCTTCCAGAAGAGAATAATTACACAGAGTTCAGTACAATGTGAAAGTGCAAGAAGAAATTATCATGAGGTGATGAACAACAACACACAAGAAAAGCAACAGCAGTTAGCATCAGCTGGGAATCGGTGGGATGCTTTTTATCTGGCAGTCAACAACACAGCAAAACAACAACATTTAGAGCTGCAGAAGAAGTCCAGACTGAGTGACAAAGATAATTTGCTTTTTAACTTTTTAAACGATGGAAGAAAAGGACAAGAAACAGTGAGCGCACTGTTCTGCAGGAGTGGTTTCTCAGTGGCTGCTGAACTAAACTCATCTGTTTGTCATGTTGGGGCCAAAGTGCCAGGCAAGGGTTTAACCCTAACCTTTAACCTTTAACCTTTAACCCTAACCCTACAACAGAGGACTTCTGTGTCTGAGCTGGACATCGTGGAGCAGCGTTGCTCAACTCACGCAGGTTGTTTGGAAAAACTTTTGCCTCTTGGCTGCTTTGCTCAACATGTTTGTTTGTCGCCTTAGCTCCGCCTACTCATGATGCGTTTAGAGGCGGCTCGGAAAAACTCTTTTCAACACGTTAATCATGAATGAAGTGGCTGTCATGGGTGTAAAAGTGCGGTCCGTGTCCCCTGCATGAAGAGCGCGTGAGAAGTCCACCAGAACCAGAACCAAAGCTTCTTCCTCAGAGGTTCTGCTCCAGGATCATCACTCCGCCCTCCTTCAGTGTCAGACCCCAGTTAGTGTGTGTCCTTGGTTGTGTAGTTGTGTGTCGCTTCTCTCGTTCCGGTCACTGTGAAGTTTCCTGCAGTCTCCAGTTCCTCCGCTGGTCAGCTGACTGCTCTCTCTCTCTCTCTCTCTCTCTCTCTCCCCCAGTGAGTTGGAGCGGCTGAGTGGTCTGGTTGGTCGGCCCTCAGAGTCCCACCCCCTCCACAACAGCGGCCTGCTCAGCCTGGACCCGGTCCAGGACAAAACCCCGCTCTACTCCCAGCTGCTGCAGGCCTACAAGTGGTCCAACAAGGTGGGCGGAGCCACGTCACCTGACCCAGCTGGGTTGTGCAGCGATGACGACGTGCTTGGTTGCTTTGTGAACGCGTGCTTGCGTGCTTGTGTGTGTGTGTGTGTGTGTAGCTGCAGTACCACGCTGGCCTGGCGTCCAGTCTGTTGAACCAGCAGTCTCTGAAACGATCGGCCAATCAGATGGGAGCGTCTGCAAAGAGGCGGCCCAAAGTGCAGCCCAGCACGCTGGTTCTTCCTCCTCAGTGAGTCGCACAACAACACAACACACCGGTAACACAACAGCCACCGCGTGGGTGGTTCGGATCAGAACCTTTGTCGATTGATCAGATGATGGTGAGATTAATCTGGACTGTGGTGACCATTATTGACCCCTGACCTCTGACCTCTGACCTGCTCTCAGGTACGTAGATGATGTCATCTCCCGGATCGGCAGGATGTTTCCTGATATGACCATCGAGCTGTTCAGACCCAATGGGACGTCGGCTGTACTGCTGGTAGACACACACACACACACACACACACACACACACTTTGGGTCTTTGCAGCAGGAGAGGGGAAGAAGTCCACTAACGCTGCAAAGCCCCGCCCCCTGTCTAGGAGCAGGTGTGAGTGAGCGAGCGTGACTCTCTCTCTCTTCCTCTCTCTCTCTCTCTCTCTCTCCGTGTCTCTCTCTCTCTCTCTCTCTCTCTCTCTCTCTCTCTCTCTCTCTCTCTCTCTCTCTCTCCTGCTGTCTCTCTCTCTCTCTCTCTGCCTCCCCCCCCCCTCTCCCTCTGCAGGTGACCTTGGGGAAGGTGCTGAAGGCCATCGTGGTGATGCGTTCGCTGTTCATCGACAGGACGGTGGTCCGAGGATTCAACGAGAATGTTTACAATGAGGATGGAAAGGTGAAGGGGCGGAGCCATCGCACTGGGAGGGTGCACTTCCTGTCACACCTGCACTCACACCTGTCGTGTCTTTTTCAGCTGGACATCTGGACCAAGTCGCAGTACCAGGTGTTCCAGAAGGTAAAGCCACGCCCCCAACTCTTTTGATTGGTCCCTGAAACTTCTCCCATTGACTCGCTACTTGCACCACCATCAGTCAGCGAGGGGAGATTAACCCCCTAGTGGTGGTTTGTAGTACATGGTTTAGAATGAACAACTGGGGGCTTTTGCCAACTTTGTCGTCATTCCGAGTTGTTAACACTGCAAGCGGCCAGGAAGCAGAGACTTTGAAGCTCCCTGCTTCTCACTGCTGATTGGCTGTGCTGTTGCCAGGTGACCGACCACGCCACCACTGCCCTGCTGCACTACCAGCTACCTCAGATGCCCGACGTGGTCGTGCGTTCCTTCATGGTGAGATAGTCCTGGACACCTTGTCCTGCCTCCACCTGTCTGTCTGTCTGTCTGTCCACCTGTCTCACCCTCTGCTCACCTGTCTCCCTCCCTCCTGTCTGTCTGTCCAGACGTGGCTGCGGAGCTACATCAAGCTCTTCCAGTCTTCCTGCCAGCGCTGCGGTCACTTCCTGCAGGACGGACTTCCTCCAACCTGGAGGGACTTTAGGACCCTGGAGGCGTTTCATGACACCTGCCGCATGTGAACGCTTCCCGTCTGTCATGTGTATTGTGTAAAAAGATTGCTGTAATAAAGTTGTTTGATACATCGATGTTCTGAAGTGTCTGTGGTGCATTGTGGGAAAGTTGATGAGACGATCAACTGATCAGATATGTGAGTCTGATTCGGTCCAGTCTTGTGTTTTATTCATAAAGTTCTTCACACTGAAGTCCTGCAGCTCTGAGACACTGCAGAAATAATCATTAACCTTTATTAATTATTGACCTGACGCTGGAGCATCACTGATTGACGAACGTGACCTTAAACCAACGCAACACCAGTCGCCACCTGCTGGTCAGTGATTGGTCAGCTGAGAGTCTCCTGGAGGCGATCGTTGATTGGTTGTTGAACACTTTGAGATGTACTTCTGATATTTGATCAGTACCGACCAGTTGAGCTCAGCTTCTCACAGCAACAATTTGCAGTGACATAGTTGACTTGTATGAGTGAAGAGCTGATAACACAACACTGAGGTGACGACAAAGTCAACACTTCAAGCCTCCAGTGTCTCTCAGCTCTACCAGCTCCATGATGATGATGATGATGATGATGATGATGATGGTCTTCCTCAAGTTCTGGCCCTTTTTTTTGGTCCTCTTGGTCTCTGACCCGACTCCAGTTATACGACAGGAGATATTTTAATGACATAAAAGTTGTAAAGCAAAGATATTTAGAGGACGCAGTCAAAGAGTTTCTGACTTTTTGTACCGGAGCCAAGATGTTTGTCCTGTCTTCAAGTCTTCTTCACGCTGTTACTTCATTTAAATGTCAAGAAATATTTTGAACGTGTTACCATTATTCTGTTTTAAAATGATGTTGATGCGTTTTGAAATCATCTTTGTTACCAAAGTGATGCATTCCCTCGCCCTAAGACAGCTGGGAGAGGCTCCAGCAGACCCCCGCGACCCTGAATTGGAAAAAGCGGGTGTAGAAGATGGATGGATGGATGCATTCCCAAATTCATTGTCAAGTGACACGAAGGTATTTTTGGTGTCAACTCGTGATTTCTTGAATGAATGAACTTGTTTTTTTTTTTACTGTCGGTGTATTTTGAGGCGTCGACAGGCGTGAAACCGAACCAGCTTCTGCTGTTCCCGGATCAGCCCGCACCGGCAGACAAACCAACCGCTGCTGAGAGCGGAGGAAGAACTGCGGCCGAACGGCGCCACCTGCTGGGGGAGCTGCGCATCACAGCTGCATCCCTCCAGTTTCAGCACCAATTCATTTCTCACTGTATCGTGACAATTCACGCCGGACTGTGTCCACACTGAGCATGCGCAGCTGCAGCCCCGCCCTGCCGCTGTCACACAATCTCAGCATCTCCTGTCGATGACAAAGGGTCTTTCGGGTGGACGCGCCGCGCGCGACCGCCTCCTCTGCCGTGGTGCTGCTGCAGACGCGGACGGACAGACGGCCCGAGTGGCGCGGAGATGCGCGTGTCTGCCGGCGGCTTCTGACGGTGATCGTCGGTTCAGTGAAGCGGAGCCGCGGCGGCGAACCGGACCGGAACCATGAGCTGCAACTGGGGAACCGAGCTGTGGGTATGTTACCGCCGCAGTACCGAGCTACCGGGCGCCCCGTGTGTGTGTGTGTGTGTGTGTGTGTGTGTGTGTGTGTGTGCGCGTGTGTGTGCGCGCGCACGCGCTAGACGTGGGGAGCGAGGGAGGGAGGGCCTCGTGCCTTTGTGCCATAGCAACACTGAGTGACTCCTGCGGCCGCGCGCTGCAGCTGTTTTCCGATCAGTGATCGATGATGCGATCAGAAGTCAGTGACTACGGTCAGGGGACTCACACACTGCAATAGTCGCTCTCAAGCAGGAACAGAATCAGCAGCATGTGTTGTGTGTTGTGTTGTGTTGTGTTGTGTTGTGCCGTGTGTTGTGTCAGGATCAGTTCGACAACCTGGAGAAGTCAACCGGCTGGGGCATCGACTTCCTGGAGAGGTACACCAAGTTCGTCAAGGAGCGCGCCGACATCGAGCTGAGCTACGCCAAACAGATCAGGTAGCGGCCGCCAGGCTGCCTGGGCTCCTCTGATTGGCCAGCCGCTGGTCAGGAGGTCGCAGACAGGTTGACGGTTCTGTCTTTGTCTCTGCAGGAGTCTCACCAAGAAGTATCATCCCAAGAGGAGCCGCGAAGACGACGGCAGGTCGGTCCAGACGGTGACCTGGTGCTGAACACAGGGCCCAGGTGGAGGCTTCAGTCTGCTGGGACGCAGAACGCAGGATCCGACCGATGCTGCTCCGCTGCACCAGTGGCACAAAAAACTTGTTGCCGGCTCTGTGGTTCGAGGCATTGCCAAGATTTCATTAGAAGAGCCAACAGTCAAGTTCTCTGCAGTTCACTTTTGGTTTATACAATTTCATGTTGGCTAGAGCTCAGCAGCCAATAGAATGTCAGAGGGGCGGGGCTACACTGCCCTCCACTGACGGAGGTCAGGAGATGCAGGACGATGTTGGAGGCCCTACACCTGTTCACAAACAGCCTCCATTGTCTGACTGTTGTCACATTGACAGCTGCTGTCTGACTGTTGCCACATTGACACCTGGTGTCTGACTGTTGCCACATTGACACCTGCTGTCTGACTGTTGCCACATTGACAGCTGCTGTCTGACTGTTGCCACATTGACACCTGGTGTCTGACTGTTGCCACATTGACAGCTGCTGTCTGACTGTTGCCACATTGACACCTGGTGTCTGACTGTTGCCACATTGACAGCTGCTGTCTGACTGTTGCCACAGGTACACCTGGTGTCAGGCCTTCGCTGCCACGCTGCGTCAGCTGAACGAGGTGTCGCTGCAGAGAGAAGATCTGGCCGAGAACCTGAACTCCCAGGTCGTCTGTGAGCTGATGAGGTTCACGCAGGAGCTGAAGTCAGAGAGGAAGAATGTGGGTACACACACACGCCTGTGTGCACACACACACACGCCTGTGTGCACACACACGGTACTTGTCATCATTTTGTTGTGTTGTGTTGACTTTGTGTGTTCGTTCTTGCTGCAGCACTTTCAAGATGGCCGCCGTGCTCAGCAGCACATTGAGAGTTCCTGGAAACAGCTGGAGTCCGTGAGTGATGCACGCACACACACACACACACACACACACACACACACACACACACACACACACACACATATAAAAGTAGTTTCTTCACTATTTCTCTTGTTGTTCAGAGCAAGCGGCGCTTTGAGCGCGACTGTAAGGAGGCGGAGCGAGCGCAACACGCCTCCGACCGGCTGGAGCTGGAGAACAAGACGGACGGAGAAAAGGTGGAGCAACAAGAAGCTAATTGGTTCCTCCTCCTACCTCCTTCTCCTCCTACCTCCCCCTCCCCCTTCTCCTCTTTCTGTCACCTCCATTTAAATAATGCAACAAGTATAAATCTGTGTTTTCAGTAAACGTGAACCTTTTAACAAACCAGAATGAGGCAGTAAATAGCGCCGCCCTGAGGGAAACAGTAGTACTACACTGTAAGAGTTGATGATGGAGGAGATGATTAATTACTGTCTGTCCTTCTGTCTCTCAGCGATGCTCCCTCAAGGTAAGACTCAGTTGGACAGCTCACCACTAGAGGTCACACTTACAGATCCAACGTCTGCTTTGGTTCAGTTCAGGTGGAGGTTCTGCTTTATGCACCGTGTCCATGTTTTAGGCTCGTCAAACCTCCCAGCAGAAGCAACAGGCGGCTGAAGAGTCCAGGAAGGAGTACGTCAGCACCTTAAACCAGTTCAACCAGGACCAGCACCAGCACTACCACACACTGGTCCCAGTCATATACCAGGTACACCACCAGCACCACACTCCCGCCTGCACCCAGTACCGGAGCAATGGTTGAAGGAGGTTGGCGTTGTCTCTCTGGCCTCGGCAGCGGATCCAGGACATGGAGGAGCGGCGCATCGAGCGAGTCTGCGAGGCCATGAGACTGTCGGCAGAAGCCGAGAGGAAAGTCCTCCCTGTCGTCAGTCGCTGTCTGGACGCCATGATGGACGCAGCGGAGAGCATCCAGCCTCGGATGGTGAGCTGGAGCTTCCTGTCACATGACCTCAGACTCAGCACCAGCCGAGCATAGCTGCTGATCCTCCGCTCAGCTGAACATCCACAGAAGGCCACTTGAGTTCTTGTCTTGCCAACTGACGGCGTGTGTGTGTGTGTGTGTGTGTGTGTGTGCAGGACACCCGGCAGGTGGTAGAAGTGTATAAATCCGGCTTCGAGCCTCCAGGTGACGTGGAGTTTGAGGACTACAGCGCCGTCATGAGGAGAAGCATCTCGGAGTCCAGTTACCTTGACAACCGAGCCGAGGGGCGGAGAAATGGCAGAAAGCTGTGGCCCTTCATCAGGAAGAACAAGGCATGCACACACACACACACACACACACACACACACCTGAATATTCTTACTCTCTCTCTCTCTCCGCAGTTGTTGAGCCTACTCTCCTCCCCTCGCCAGCCTCCTCCCCCACCCCCAACCTCACCATCACCGGGGGGCGTGGCCAACAGTCCTCAGTCACCACCTCCTGCCTCCAGAGAACCAATCACACAGCGGCTAAATGACCTCATGACTTCTGGTTCCAGAACCAGGAAGCAGTGTCTCCGCAGCCTGAAGAGAGGGGTATACACACACACACACACACACACACACACAACTAAAGGTAGTATCAGATATGTTTTGTTGATGTCATCTTTCTTTGTGCCTTTCGCTGATTGGATGGACAGCTGTCACTCAAACTGGTCAGTATCACAATTGTCTGACAACATTCCACCTGCAGATGGCAGTGTGACTCTCCAACAAGTGTCCTGATTGGCTGCTCGCTTGCAGGGCTCCAGTCCTGCAGACTGCAGCCACCTTCCTCCTGAGCAGAGACAGAAGAAGCTTCAGAGCCGAATCAACAACATCAACCAGGAGATCCAGAGGGAGAGAGAGCAGAGGTGCTCGCACACACACACACACACACACACACACACTAACCCTAACCCTAACCCATACTGGTTTCCCAACCTAATTCCAGTAAACAGCTGGTCACACAGGGTTAGGGTTAGGGTCACACAGGATCAGGTTCAGGGTTTCAACGAAGCGCCCTAATATTTCTGTGTGTGTGTGTGTGTGTGTGTTTAGAGATGCACTGCTGAAGATGAGGGAGGTTTACGAACGCAGTCCTCAGATGGGCGACGCTTCAAGTCTAGAACCGCGACTGGATGAAGTCAAGCAAAGTCTGCAGAAACTGGAGGAGGAGCTGAGACGGAACCAGGTTCATGGAACTCCTGAAGACTGGAGACACATCTGCTGCTACATCTGCTGATGGCTGTGGCTTTGTGTGTGCGTGCGTGCAGGTATGGCTGAAGGAGGCAGACAGCCGAGTGTCTGATCACAGCACGAGGAGGCAGAGTGGAGGCTTCACTACCCAGGCAACGACACCAGGTGGCAGCAGCAGCCTGAAGCAGCTGGACAACCGGAGTCCAGCCAGCAGAGAGAGGTGATGGTCTCTCAGTGGTTCTCCTCAGTCAGGAGCCCTGAATGATTCTGCTGCAGCGTCACATTCAGTGTGATGTTATGTCCAACTGCAGCCTCACAAACACAATGACCTTTGAATAAAACCAACACAGAAGAAGAAGTAGAAGATTGACTTTGGCCTGACTTTCATTTTCCTCAAGCTCCACCTTCTCAGTCAGTCCACTGTCACATCTGGATGAACATCTATGAACATCAGTTCTAGTGAAACAGCGGCCATGAGTGTTAATGTGAGCAGACAACCACACTGTAGGACCTGTGGAGGTCGGCATGTTTGATAAAACTAAAGAGCTATGACATCACTGACCAGAAGAACAACATTTCTGAATTCCAGCGTGAATTAAACTACGATAATCCCGTGGTTTTGGTCATTTCTACTAGACTAGACTAGATTTCAACTAGACACTCTGAGAAACACAACACTGGCATTTGAGAGAGGCGACATCAAGTTGTTGGAGGAGGACTTGGATTCAGAATTTGTCTCCTGGGCTAGAGCGAGGAAACTTTAATCACCGTCTGTCTGCTTCTCTTCCTGTCTGTCCCAGTCCTGATGGCAGTTACACTGAGGACCACAGCACCGAACTACACTTCAAATCTCGAAGTTCAGAGTTTGACGATGACTTTGATGATGAAGAACCACTGCCGAGCATCGGGACCTGCAAGTCTCTTTACCCGTTCCAGGGTGGGTATTGATCAGTGGTCCAGTCAGCGGTTCAATTAGAGATTCGGTCAGTGATTCAGTCAGTGATTCATCAATGATTCAATCAATGGTCCAGTCAGTGATTCAGTTTATGATTCAGTCAGTGGCCCAGTCATTGATTCAATTAGTGGTCCAGTCAGTGATTCAGTAAATTATTCAGTCGGTGGTCCAGTCAGTGATTCAGTCAGTGCATGATACTGGAGTGCAATAGCTGAAGGGTCCAGTTGGGGGCGGAATTTGTGGTAGGTCAGCTTCCATTGGCTGCTGGTGTGATGACTCTGCAGGTCAGAACGAAGGCACCTTGTCGATGGTGGAGGGGGAGCTGCTGTCGGTGGTGGAGGAGGACAAAGGTGACGGTTGGACTCGAGTGCGGCGGAACCTGGAAGAGGAAGGATACGTCCCCACGTCCTACATCAAAGTCTTCCTGGACTCTGGTGCCAAGGGTACCTGTTCTCATACACATGACCTTTAACCCCTGAACTTTTGTGCCTTCTGCTCACCTCCTGTCTGTCTTCCAGGCTTTGTGCAGAACAGTCGACTAGTCTGACGCAATAATCCACCAGTGAGGATGTCCGGTGGAGGAAGTGATGCAACAGGAAACAGGAAGTCATCCACAGCAGTTGTATTTGTCCCGCTATCTTCAAATGAGAAGGTTCATCACACGTTAGCAGCGAAGACGAGGACAACAAGATGTAGTGACTGAAGACTCTCTAAAACCTCTTTTGGTCCAAACTTAGAAAAAGATTCTTTATTGTTCATTTTAGAAGTCGAACTGCGATTAACCGCAGAAGAAGAATATGACTTGAGGAGAGGGCAGTACTTCCTGTTGGCGTTGCCCATCTTGTCTCACTGCCATGATGTAAACCATGCGTGGGAGTCGGCACACTGTGACATCACAGTGACTCAACCAATCTGTAAGTCTGAAATGTTTCAACATTGCATCAGTGGAAATAGTGTCGTTGCTGAGATCTAGTCCCGCCTCTGCCAACATGAAGCCCCTCCCCCAGCAAACCCAGCCCCGCCCCCGCTTGGAGACTCTGGTCATGTTTTTGATTGATTGTGTAAAATGTGAAACTTTTTTTATTTTAGTGATTAGTAAATGTTTTTTATTGAGAAGTGAGCTTGCTGATCAAACTTCCTGTATGTTTACCTTTCAAAATAAAGTACACTCAAACGCTGAATCAACTCTTCATGATGGACATCGATTGTTTTCTGTTTTTCACCATGTGTGAACGAAATGTAGATCAGGCTCTCCACTGAGAAGAAGCCCGTGGTTCCACCAAACATCGTGTTGTCACCTGTGCTTTGAAAGACTTGATGGCTGAGTTTCCCTCCAGGAGCCGTGGCAGAATTCTCAGCTGTTGCTACTTGTTAGGGTTCAGGATCTGTTAGGGGTTAGGCTGTGTGCAGTATTTAAAACCAATCCATTTTGGACTCAGTGCTGCCACCCTCTGGTTGGCTGGTGATGTGGACGGTTGTTTGTCTCCAGATGAATGATCAATAAACTTGTAGCGCCCCCTCCAGACTGTAATGACAAGAATCTGAATAGTTAAATTCCCTGTTTCTCTCCTCGTCATGTTGCTCATCATGGACGTGTGACTTCACACTCACACTGTTTAATTTGCTGCAGATGAAGATTCTGTTGCTATGGAAACCAAGTCAGCAAATGAACACATTTGACTCCTTTTCATGTCAGAATCAAACTACAAAGTCTGACTGCTCCGGTTGTTCATGTTTATTGTGTTCTGATTTTTGCTTTTTCTTCCCGTTCCCCCTCTCCCATCTGATTGGTCGAGCTTCAGTCCATCAGGTCAACAAAACAGCAAGAACCTTTCAGGCATTTCAACCATCTCACCGACATTCACCTGAAGTCAAATGCCACCTTCTGGCGAGCAGAGGTAGCTACTGCTGTACAGATTCACATAAAATATAGATACATATGTATTTTTATATATTTCTGTGTGTATTTGTATATACATATGTGTATGTGTGTATATGATGCGTTGATCTCGGGCACTGATGTCATTTTGATTCATGCAGGAAGTGTTGATATGGAATTGTGTGCTTTAATGGTGCTGCTCTTCAGTCCCATGTTCAAAAGATGGAGCCGAGGAAAAAGAAGAATTTCATCTCCAGCAGATTGAGCACACAGACAGCCGGAGGATCACGATTCTCAGCTGATTTTTGGCTTCGCTTCAGAGAAGAAGAACAAGGGGAGCGAGGGAGGGGAGGGCAGAGCAGCAGCAGAGAGGAGCAGAGGGGGAGGAGTGAAAATGGAGGGAGGGAGGAGGAAGAGCAGAGCGAGCGGTGGGAGGCAGAAGGAAGAGCCACAGGAGAAGGCGACCACGGGAAGGAGGACGGCCACAAATTAGCAGGATATCGGAGAAAAAGCAGATCCTCTGCAGGAGGAGGTTGGATGAGGAGCGGCTGAAGAGCATCAGGAGATCCAGGAGATGGAGGCTGAAGAGCTCTGCAACCTTTTCCTGCTGCTGCTGGTCGGATCACACCTCGCCGTGGTAAATATGGAGTCTTTCTATTTTTACTCCGCTGCCTTCTGTCAACAATTTCTACTTTGCATTTTGGGCTTCCTGCTTCTGGCTGATCAGTGAAACTGTCCCACAATCTTCTCAGGTTGTCTCCTCGCAGCCACCTGCCTTTGTTTTCAGCAGCCACTAATTATTTGGTGTCAAAGCTGATCTGATTGCACATTGTTAGACTTGATTGGATTCATAAATCCTGAGAATTGTGCAATGATCCCAGAATGCATCTGTCACGATGATTTCTAGGAACGAGCTGATTTAATGAAGCATTTCTTCAAACTAAGCCTTTCATTCAAATCATTTCATTCTGGCTTCCAGATGGATTTTATGACAGACAGCATTGTAATCGTCACCTGCTGATGATCTTGAGATCTCTGACAGCAGATGAACAGGAAAACTAAAAGACTGTCCTCCTTCTTTCTTCTCTCCTCAACTGCCACAGGAAATCAACTTTAGTCTCTTCCTGCTCACTGTCGCCCCCATTACTGTCATGATTTAATCATGAACTGCTTCTATTTTAAAGCTTCTTTCTGGAAAATTTCAGTTGACTCGTCCATCTTCGCCATTGTGAGAATCTTATTATTTATTAATGAAGCCAAATGTGTTTGAGATGACTTATTTTGCTGTTTACAACCGGATCATCTCAGGCACCAGGTTCTTCTTGAGCACTGAAAACCATCACCTTTCTACAATGGTTTGGATGAAAAATCAAAAATGCCTCTGAAGTGTTAGACTGAAAACATTCATTCTGTCTTTGTTAGTACATATACCTGGTTTCCTTTTGTTCAGACAGTAATAACTATATACTATATAGTATACTAGTATATACTATATATATTTACTATAACTATAACTGTCTGAACAAAAGGAAACCAGGTATATGCCTCTGAAGTGCCTGGAAGTGAAAACAGCATCTTCACTTTCCCACATTTCTGTTGTAGTGTCTGAATCTTGGGTTCGACTCCTACAGGCCTCTTAACAGACCTCTCGTTAGCGCAGTTGCTGTATCAGGTTGCTTCCCCAGGATGGTTTCATCTCGACTCCCTGGGAAGAGTGTTTAGACAACGCTCATTCCAACTCTGGTCTGTAACTTTCCCATCCCTTCATCTCCTGTTTCATGTTTATCTCATTGTCCTCCTTATAAGGAAATGTGCATAATGATGATACCTGTGTGTATAAGAAGGTGATGTTGCACTGTTCTGATGAGGTTGAGAGTTTGTACGCATCTGGACACACAACGTCCTCAGGCTTCCTGGGTTAGGGTTAATACCTGACTTCTTTGTAATAAACCTCTTTCTATACAATCAAGTCGGTGCCAACGAGGATTCCTTCAACATCCACACTTCACTGCTGCAGCCTGACGAATCCACCACACTGTCTTGTGTAATGTTGATGAAAAATGATTCTGTGCATAATCTGTGGCTCTGTAGTATCTCAGCATTCCTCCTCCTCCTCCTCCTCCTGGGTTTTCTGTGGACAGGTGGGTCCTGCTGCACCTGAGGACGGCTGGCAGGTTTACAGCTCAGCTCAGGACGCTGAAGGTCGATGTGTCTGCACAGTGGTTGCTCCTCAGCAAACCATCTGCTCCAGAGATGCTCGAACCAAGCAGCTGAGAACCCTGCTGGAGAAGGTACAGAATGCACGGCCTGGATGTTCTGGCTCCTCCTTCCAGCAGTCTGTGTTTTACTGCAGCATTGTTGATGTTTATTTATATTTACTCTTTTGTCCTCCAGTAAAAATCCAATCTTAGCAGAATAGAATACAAAATGCATCTAAGACTTTTCCACTGTCCATCACCTCAACTTCCTGTAGCCAGCATATGGTGAAGCCCCCGGACGCCACACTGCAGGGTTAGGGGTCAGGGGTCAAGCCTGACCCTGAGATGTTATAGGTGGATAGTCTTGATTTGACCGTGTTTGTCTTTTCGGGGCTCACATGTGTGACTCTGGGTGGAATTCCTCACTGGGGAAGCGAGGCCATGGCGCTGCTCTGCATATTTGGTGGAATGAAAAGTGTGCCACCTGCTGGCCAAAGAAGCAAAGAAAAAGGAAAAGGAGAGGTTGATGTGATACGGCAAAGTCCTTGTTTCGTTCTGATCATTTTAGATTCATTCACGGTGCACTTAAATGTTTCTAAAATTATAAAATTTTAATTTTATGCCTTCTAAAATACCAACAAGCAATGTTTGAGTTTTGAGCAACTGATGAGATGGTGGCGCTAAACATTCCTACCTGTTTTTGTCTTCCAGGTTCAGAACATGAGTCAGTCCATTGAGGTTCTGGATCAGCGAACACAGAGGGATCTGAAATTTGTGGAAACAATGGAAATTCAGCTCAAGAGCCTTGAAAACAAGTTCAGAGAGGTGGAAAACGGCCACGATAGCAACGTTGCCAGACAGTACAAGGTAACACACACGTCCTGTTGTCACACCTCCACGGCAGTCATTGGCTGAGCAGGTTACTACAGCAGACCAGTTTAGCTCCAATGTCTGCGGTCCATCGGCCCTTGATGAGAAGCAGAACAATTTAAATGTCCTCAAATATATTTCATTTTAATTTTAAAAAGTTGGTGCAGCTTGAACCCAGATACTGCAGTGAATCAGTTCAATAATAAAACAAAATGCAAAAGAGGTGGTGATGCTACAGGGGGAAATAGTGCACATTAGGGAAGGTTTGAAGAATATAAATATGTCAATCAGTAGTAGATTATTGTTGACGTCTGGGTAAGAGAACTAGGCAGGTTTACATGCTGGGAAGATGCCACCGTAGGAGTGATTTTGCTGTTATACAGCACTGTTGTTGAACTGTATTATTCAACAAATGGTTTAAATTAGTGCACAATGCAACTCCTCATTGGTGTGTCACTTTCAGTCCAGACTGTATTATTCAACCAACATGTTCCACTCTAAGGTTTTTCTTTAGGAACATCAGTTGATCCACATGATCGGGCTGAAGCAAACTGAGCACCGCACCCCTTCCGCTGCGCCAGAATTCAGGAGTCCGGCGGTGGCCAGTGTTCTTTGTTGTTGGCCACTTTTGGCTGTAGAATCGTTCCACTTATAGCCGCGGAACGATGCTGTCGTTCACGCCAGACTTGAAGTGGCACGCACCTCCGTGGCCGGCTCGCGCAGCCATCGTTTCGGCGTCTGGTCTATTTTTTATTTTAACTGCACTGTGCTCTAAGTTACGGCACTGCTCTGTGCAGTCTGTGACAGACGTAAAAAGCGATGCATGTGGATTTAATCCCATCGATTCACGGCTGCTCTACCACTCTGCACTCGCATCGTGCCCCCGCGTGTCCGTGAATCGATACGTATCGGTTAATCTTCCCATCCCTACTGTGTGTGTGTGTGTGTGCACGTGTGTTTCATCTCTCTTGCACTCTGGTACAAGATACTGATATATATACCGTACGCAAATACAGTATGATCGTATTTGTCATTTGTGGTATTTTATTTTGAAATGTCTTTATTTTGAGAATTGAATGGATTTCCTGGTTTTCCTTTGAGTGACTTCCTGTTTAATTGATGCAGATCACTCGCGGCTCGCGCACAAATTAGAGCCGACGCTGAAATGCTAAATGCATGGCGTGAGCCGCGCGCCGCTTTGCGTCTGGTGTGAACCACGACATTGGTCAACACGGCCGCCAAATGGAAGCGGTCGCCGCCTCGCGGTGCTTCCACCTCCAGTGTGAACCGGCGTTAGTCAGCCAAGCTAAAAGAAGTGGTTCTTGAAAATTCCCATCACTCGTCTGTGTAGTAATTGATAACAAATTTGGAGGTGGGGCTTTTGATCCAATTCAGTGGCCAATTTTCAAACATCTGAAAGAGCCTGTCGTCTCACCAGGAGACTACACTTCATTACTTTGTTTTTTTCTGTCAAAAGGTTTAACACGTGAAAGTACAATGATGTTCCAACTGGGATGCAATTAAAACACCACACGTCCAAATTTTACTGCAACATTACAGTGAATGTAAAATTGTCTATGATTGGTCACTGATGCTTTTGTCTGCCAGTCCATCAAAGCAAAGATGGAGGAGCTCCGCCCACTGATCCCAGTCCTGGAGGCGTACAAGGCCGACACCCTCCTCGTCAAGCAGTTCAGAGAGGAGGTGGCCAACGTGACAGAGCTGCTGGGAACACTGCAGGAGCAGCTGGGGGGTCTGGACTACCAAGACCTCCACAGCCGAGTTATGAGCCTGGAGGACCGGCTGCGGGCCTGCATGCAGAGACTAGGTGAGTCTACAGCAGACAGCAGTTAGTCCACCAGTCTCACCCTGCTGGTCCGAGCACGGAACCACATGATCACATGATCTCTTTGTTCTAGCTTGTGGGAAGCTGACTGGAATTTCGGAGCCAATTACCATCAAGACGTCAGGATCCCGGTTTGGGTCTTGGATGACAGACCCTTTAGCGCCACCAGGGGATGAGAGAGTGAGTCAATACAACAAAACACAACATAAAAAGCAAGGCAATCTGTTTATCAAGGGAACAGATGAAAAATTGAATATATTTAAGACACATTTACCATGAGAGGTAATAGTCTCCCTCCTGTGGGCTCACAACCAGCAGATGGAGCAGCAGGGTTCGGGTGCAATGTGGCACGGGTGGTAGTTGAGGTCAAGGGCCTCGAAATATAATCAAAATAAATATATCAAACAAATATATCATGGTATATGTAGAAAATGTCCATGGAAAATTAGCAAAATCAACATTTTTGTTGAGGTGTCAAATGTCCTTCCACTTGTGGTTTCTTTGTTGTTGTGAGTTAGAAGTATAAGTATTTTTGTTATGAACTTTGATATGAACAACTATTTACAGACCAAATTATTCTTTTTATATACTTTTGATTTTTCTCCCCTTCAGGTTTGGTACATGGATGGATACCACAACAATCGCTTTGTGAGAGAGTATAAATCTATGTTTGATTTTATGACAACAGACAATTTCACCTCCCACCGCCTCCCCCACCCCTGGTCTGGTACGGGTCAGGTGGTTTATAATGGATCCATTTACTTCAATAAGTTTCAGAGTCACACCATCATCAAGTTTGACTTCAGCACGTCGCTAATCAGCCGCTCCAAACAGCTGGACTTTGCTGGCTACAACAACATGTACCACTACTCCTGGGGGGGGCACTCAGACATCGACCTCATGGTGGATGAGGGGGGGCTCTGGGCTGTTTATGCTACCAACCAGAACGCAGGAAACATAGTCCTAAGCCAGTTAAACCCCAACACTCTGCAGATAATCCGTAGCTGGACCACCAACCACCCTAAACGCAGTGCTGGGGAGGCCTTCATGATCTGTGGGACAATGTATGTCACCAATGGATATTCTGGAGGCACCAAGGTATACTATGCCTACTCCACCAACTCTTCCACATATGAGTATATTGACATTCCCCTGACCAATAAATATAGTCACCTGTCCATGCTGGACTACAACCCCCGTGACAGGGCGCTATATGCATGGAACAACGGCCACCAAGTCCTTTACAATGTTACACTCTACCACATCATACAGTAAAAGTCCAGCTTCAAAGATGAGCCTAGCTTAGTCAAAACAGACTAAAACACTTTATAGCCCGACAGACAGAAAATTAAAATCACATTTTAACCAGTAAACCTAACAGCTAGCTGCTAGCTAACAGCCAACTGTCTGTCTCAGGTCTTCTACTTTTGTTTCAAATGCTGTAAACATCTCTTTTGTATATTCACACTGCTTAGTTGCCATCATATAAACCAAGGTTCCTTTAAAGGAGGACAAAATCCTTGCTGTGTGTTTTTTTTCTTTTTTTTAAGCTAGGCTCAATTTGTCACCATAAATGGATTGTATCCCAAAACTCTGGACTGTTAACTTAAATCCTTTGAGTATCGCAAAACTGTAATTACCAACCTTTTTTAGTGTAGCGACCAAAGTTTATAACACAGAATACTTGAGAATATGAACACAGTAATGTCAGACATAAAAACAAGCATTTTTATCAATAATTATTTTTATTGAACTTATTTTAACCCTCTGGTCTTATAAATGCAAAATTGCTCCAAACACACACAAACACACACAAAAAAAACTCATTCATCTTTCGTTTTGGGCACACCAGCTTAAAACAATCCAAAGTTGTGGCAACTTCCAGATAAAATGTAAAGGGCACTTCAAACTTTTACAACAGTATGTTGCTGTTTGTGTAAAAAAAAAGAAAAAAAAAAAAAAAGAAATTAAAATCATCCAGGAATATTAACAAAAAAAAAAAAGAAGCCTTCTAGGTAACATAAAGCACAGACTGAAATGATGGCTGGAATACTATTACAGCAAAATTGTTGTTTTAAAGGCCACAATTGAAGCGCACCTACAAAGTCTGTAATGGGACCAGAGGGTTGTTCTCATAAACTAATTTTTTGCAATAAAGAGATGGATGGATGCAGCAGATTGAGCAAAAAGCTAGTTTTGATCTGTCTTAGTTACACAAAACATAAATAATCACAGTAAAACACATTACTGGCCATAAAAAACCATACAAATCTTTCCTAAAGGAAGGATAACAATTTAATAAGTCTAATGTACTGTTGTAACTCTCAAATAGTAATAATAAAAAATAACTGAGCAGTGTTAATTTCCTAATCTCTTTATCTTCATTTCCTTGTGTTAATTGCTCAAGGGTGTAAAAGAACAATTTCTTCTTCTCACATAGCAAGAGGTTTCCTTTTATATTCTTGTGTTAATTTAGGGAAAACACATTCCAAGAGCATTTGGCACAGAGTTGTGGGGCCTCATGTACAAAGAAGTGAATTGAGTGGATTTCTTACTGAAACCTGGCATATGTATAAACCCATAAAACATTGCATGCCCCAAAAATCTGAATGTAAATTTTATTCAAATTGTTTTAAAAAATGCTTTGAAAAATCGGTCCTGTTGCCTTAACTTAACCATCAACACTATGATGACCTGGATGACGGAACTTGTGCAGACCGAATGTGCAGTGTGAATCCAAGTACGTTTTCTCGTACATCATTATCACCGTGAAACTGAATGCACAAGAATTTTATTCCAGAGTAGTCATCACCCTGCTTTAAATATGCAGAAAGTTGTTAAAAAAAAAACTTTTCTGCTGTGATTCTTTTTGCCAGCGGTATTTTTTTAATTTTTTTTTTAAATTGCTTTTATCATCCACTTACATTTATGTGTCATATATATGGACGACTGTCTCCAGGTCATTAAATGTTTCCCAACAGCAGTAGTAAGTGTCGCCAACGGACCAGCAAAAGTTGAAATGTGTCTATGCCAGTCAGGGAGTTGTAATTTTTAGTCACTTCAAGTGTGGAAATGGCTGGATGATGGGTTTTAATGTGTATGCAGTCTTTGTACATGAGGCACATTGTCATCTGTGCTGCAGAACGGTTGTGAAGTAACTGATGGAGGCTTTCAGACCTCGTCCACATTTGTGAGGCTCCATGGATCCACTAGATCACATGATCACACGGGATTTGCAGTTATTACTAATTATCACTTTACTAATGTTAAAATAAAATTCAATTTGTTCTGAGTTAAATTGAATACGTTTTTACAAATTGGTAAAACACGTAGTTCTAAATGTAGTTGTTGACTGTGTGCTGTTTTTCAGCGCAATATGCTATTGCGTTGTGCATTGCAGCAGTTTTCGTGGCAGTTGGTGGTGAGTCGCTATCTGCACAACATCACAAATGTGTCAGGAGTTCCTGTTTGCTAGTTGATTCTGCTGAAATCCTGAAGACCCAGCAGCAACATAAAGCTTCTGTGTTCAACTCAGGGTTCAACAGAACACCGCATAGACAATATCATCACATGTACACTGTTATTCAAACACCATCAGCCCACTGATAATTGCTTATTTTCTATAATCCTTTTGTAGTTTCAAAAATTCATGTTTTTCATTTTCAAGGTGTGGATTGAAAATGTTTGAGGAGAGACACTGAGTTATACAATAATTGCTGGCTCTTGTAGATATTTTTATTGCTTGTTTCATAATATTTCCCTTTTGTCTCCGATTCCTGAAACTACAGGTTTATACTGTAGTGGCACACTGACATGTAGTTTTCCAGTGGAGTAAAATACGTTTGAGAACTGATGGAAATATGTTGTGCTTTAATGTAACACAAAATGCATGAGAACACAATGAAATGTGAGCTTCTAGGTAAACAGGGCTTCTCTTTCTGATGGCGTCACAAATCAAATGTTGAATTGTTTTTAATACATTAAAATAAAATTGTATGGGGAAATCTGCTGTTTGTTATTTTTTATGAGGTTTTGGAAATCAAGTCAGACGTTGAAGAGGTCACAAGGTAAACGTTACAACAATGAGGACAACTTTCATCCTATAGTAGTCCTTTTTAAAATCAAGAATTTAGTTTATCTCATAAGATGCATTTTGAGCACCCGAAAACTCACAAGTAGTGCACACGAATATCATTGGATAAGGGTTAAAGGGTAAATTGCATGACTGATAAGGGATTGCTGCTTGGAGCAGGGTTCTACAGAACTGCTCTGGCAAACCTGAAATGACTTACAACCCATGTTGGTACCCATGTTTGTGCTTGCAGGCCCCCGTATTTCACTGGCAAGCTCAGGTGATGGAAGTTACGGAGTCCTTATGCGAAAGAGCACTGCTGTCTAAAATGTAACCACCAGACAACGGAGTTGGTATGTGAGAAAACACAACATCTAGATCGATGAGATAGCAGGTATTTAAAAAAAAAAAGAAGGTCAACCACCACCCAGCAATATTAGTCACCAGGAAGCAAAAGCCACGATAACATTGGCAAAAAAGAGACGTCACAATACTCCCAGCAGACAAAGCCTAAACCACAGTTGTAATGGACACAGAATAATATGAACAACAAATGCTGGAGCAACTGGATGAGGACGCTTATGAGGTGCAGAAAAACTGACAACTGACAAAAAGAAAAACAAACTGAAAGCACTTGTCAAATAAAACCAAACAGACAGACTTACGACTACCTGTGGTTAGGGTTTGGTTATAGGGTGGAGGAGGGTAGAGTCACTGCTGTGCCATAACTTTGAACGGCCATATCTGGAGTGTGCCAGGCCTTTGAAATGTTTGCCACAGCTCAATCTTCAATGGCTCTCAAAGTGACGTGAAGCGCGGTGCGACGTGATTTCAGGTTCGGGAGTTAAGGCGCTATTTGGCCGCTATCTCTGTGACGCAGCGTTGTAGAGAGAAGGGGGTTGCGCCAGCGTGTTCCGCGTGGTCGAATTAGGGAGGATGGATGTCGGTGTCCAATCGGTGGGAGGTGGCAACCTCGCGCTGCGGTCGTCACAAGTCCGCCCATTCATTTCAATGTGTTCCATTTGAATGTGTGCCAACGGCTCCCTCTAGGCAGTTCGAGGGTGCCGCTGCACCCTCTCTGGCTCCCTCTGTCTGGGGAGAGAGGCAGTGCACCCTGCCCACCGAAATGTCACCCTCCAGTGGGGAGAGGTGGTTAAGGTTCAGCTTGGCATATAGGGTTAGGGTGAAGGAGGTAAAGTTACGGCCGTGCCATACTTTAGAACAGCCATATCTTGGCCAAGCAATGAGCCAGGTCCTTGAAATTTCAGACACAGCTCGATGTTGTGTGGCTCTATGAGTGACGGGAAGCGGGCTTTGACCTCACGTCCGGTTCCAGAGTTATCTGCATTTGATACTTTATTTTTTCCATATCTCCAGAATGGAAGGCGTTGAGAGACAAGGATTGCGCCAGCGTGTTCACGGTGGCGAAATTAGAAATTAGGGTGAAACTAGAAATTAGGGTATAAGGGTAAGAACCACGATCGGGAATTTCCAGATCCTCCAAAATGTCCATATCTCCACGACCGAATATTCTATTGACCTGAAATTTGGTAGACATGTGTATGAGGTGAGTACCTACCTGTGACGTGACATAAGTGATGATGTCACTTCCAGTTCCAGAGTTATCTCGAAAATGGACCTTATTTTGGTCATATCTCGGGAACCGTATGTCGTAGAGACTCGGGGACTGGACCAATCATGGCCGAATTATATTAGACGGGTTAGGGTTAGGGGACGTGTGTGAAATCCCGTCCCGGGCGAAGCTGGATGTTGCTGGCCCACATCCTGAAGTTGTTGAAGTTGAACTTGAGGAAGGTGAGATGTTTGTCTTCTCCTTGGTACCAAATTATTTTCAGGCTCTAAAGGTTTGAAAGTATTTTTTGTCTTTTGTGTCTTGTTCCAGAGGCATTGAGACCAGAGTTCCAGGTGACCAGTCCAACATCCTGTTGGTTAGAACCTGTCTTTTTCTTTTCTTTTTGCACATTTTTTTCTTCAGTCTTCAAGGTGAGATTGTAACTGTAACTGTAACTCTGCTCTCTTCTCTCTGCAGGTGTTGCCGTTGTCTCCTGTTCCTATTTAACGAAGGGGGAAAACACTAGAGTTTTCTCTTCGAAAACTGAGAGAAAAGAGTTAAAAATGTGTAAAGTCACATGAGAGCAAGGTAAAAGGAAATCACACCATAACATCCAGAAACACAGATTAAAGGGTTAAAAATAAAACTCACCTTTCTGTGAAAGCTGCATCTCTCCATTGGTGACACAACAGGAAACCAAGAAAACATACTCACCTTACTATGACAAGGTGACATTTTAACAACACAATCTCACTTAGTTGTGTTGCGCCGAACCACAAAAGAGTCAACAAAGTTTCACAGTTCATATTTCAGGTTCCTCAAAGCAGACAACTGTTTTCACACTGAATTGTCTCCATCATTTTGACCTTCATTCAAAGGCTACTTGTTTAACACATTGACTCATTTTTGTGCATCATCATAATGACACAACGTTCAAAGTCATCAAAGTGGGTCTAATGGAGGTCAGTCCAGAAACTATCAGGAGCAAAACACTGAAACTTGAATCAATCATCCATTGTGTTTATAGACTCGCTTCTTCATTTTTATTCTATCCGATTCTATTGTTATGATATATTATATTATCCATCCATCCAGTTTCAATCTCACTTCTTCCTACACTCAAGGCCATGGAGGTAACAGGGGTCAGCTTGAGCCCCTCCCAGCTGTCATGGGGAGAAACACTTCAATCAATCAAGGTAAAATAATTACATGATCGAATAAATATATACAACACACACATTCAAAAAAAATAAATACAAATTAAAATGTAAAAGTGCAATTTGAAAAGCAATGTGGGTTAAAAGAAAAAGGGTCTGAAGGAACATGTGTGGCTGTCAATCAGAGATCTTTGTTACATCAGGAGGAGGAATTAAGAAGGTTCCAGGAGAAGAGCATCAGAAATTAGCAACAAAACGTCTCTTTTATTCACAAATCAAGTGGAAACACTGCTGACCAATCAAACCTGCTGATGAGGCAACACAGGGAGGAAACTGACCATCAGTCTGAAACTAATCATATCTGATCAATCAAACTGTCCAAATTAAACTTAGTGTTTCTGTAAATCACAGCACAACTCAGTTCCACCTGAACCTCTGACTAAATGACCCTCTCAATCAGCCACTGTTCTCTCGCTCTCACCTGCAGCACCTGCTTCTCTTCCAATCATGGTCACTTGCTGCAGCTGGGGAAGGGGGCAGGGCCTCAGGGCAGGTCCTTAAATAGGACGAGCAGCAGGTGTGAGGTACTCCTTGTGCCACTACAGTGTTCCGACCAGGACCAGGACCAGGACCAGCATTTGATGTTTGTAGTTTGAAGAATCACTAGGTGGAGATGAGACTAAAAGTGAGTTTTGATTTTCAGTCAAGAATCACTCTGACTTTTACTGATTTTACTGAACTTTGTTGTTGGTTCTTCATCAAAATAAGAGGAATAAATGTTTGCAAAAGAATGTTGAGACCCTTTGAATTAAATTGTATAAATCTCTTTTTGCAATGTTCTATTAAGGGAGGACTTTGAATACTCTTTAAAGTATGATGTTGCATTAGCTCCACTTCCTTGGAAACTTTCATAGCTGGAGATGATCATCCGCTACCTTTAAGAAATATTGCATCTATTAAGAGCAAGAGTAATTTTGGTGTCATTGATCTTCATCAGGTGTGTTCCATGGAGGGCCTGACATCCTGCCATGACTGAAGGTGGACGCTGATCATCAGAGCTGTTCCCAGCATGCCATGGTCAAGTAATTCGTCCTAGATCCTGATCTCTGTAATCATCACTTCCATTTTCAGTTTACAATTAAAACATGAAAAGAAGGCAGAGTTTCTGTTAGGTTTTGTATATAATCCAAGAAACTAAAACAAGGATGTTTTTTCACATTTCAACCTTGGACTGAGTCAAAATATAGAATGGGAAGATGAACCAAAAGACTGAATTTAATTTGATTATTTTGTTGATCGGGTTTATGTTGCAAGTAGCAGCAATAGTATCTCATAGGGAGGAGTCCTCCTATGGCTAAACTTACAATTCTGCCCTCTTGCTTTCCAAGCAGTCTGACTCTTCTGCACACTGAACAACCTAACACTAACCCTTGACCCTGTCACTAACCCTAACCCCAACACTAACTTACTAACTGAGGGAGGCTCTTGGAAAGTGAAGCGGCATGATAACAGTCAAGGGGCCTAAGCCCCAAAGAGCAATTTTCAGCTCACCCGACCAATAAATTACTCCAATCCAATTTAGTCTCGCGGCCACTCTTCTAATTTTGTATTTGAGCTGAGCTTCAAGTTGAAATATGAATAACCTGACTAGTGTTAGGATTAGTTGAGGCAATAACCATGTGACTCCTTTTTGCTCACTCGACTATAGATTGTGAATTGAAAATGGAAGGATCAGATGATGGGTGACTGTCGTTTCTTTTTTTTTTTTTCTCTAGTCTACCCAGTCTTTTTCGTTTGGAGTGCAGGCTCAGGATACACTCCAGGAGGATGGAGGAGGATTTATTTTGATGGAATTAAAATGAACACTTTGAGCGTTTCTTTCTCATATCGTCCACTGAGCCAGGTCATGGAAGCCGTGTAGCCCAGACCGCCCTCACTTTGGCAGTCTCTTTCGGGGGAATCTCGAGGTGTCGCCAGATCAGACTGAAGATGATTTCTCCATCAAGTGCTGCTTCAGATTAGATGGTCAAACCCCTACCAGGTGAGGCTTTGGGTCATCCCAGCGAGCCTTCTTCAACTGGTTGGATGGTACTGTGAAACCTTACAGTCTGTCTTCTGCTTCTCCAGGTCGTGGTGGCAATGTCTTGAGCAAGGTAGCCTAGACCCAAACTCCTCCACAAGCACTTTCTAGGAACTCTTGAGGTGTTGCAAGGTTAGCCAGAAAACGATTTCTTCAAAGCCCTTCTCCAGACTGGCCGTGACCCGGTGAGTCCTCATTCAGTGTGGATGGATGATTCATGTCTGCATTCTGTCTGTGTCTCTAATGTCTAGGCATTGTCAGGTCTCCAGGTGCATCCTGGAGGTATTTCTCCAAAAAGGACATGCCAGAAGCCTTCGTTGCCACCGCGCCGCGTCGGGCTCGTCCTCGCGTCGGGCTCGTCTCGCCCTCGCCTCCCTCGCCTCGCGTCGTGCGCTCGTCCTCGCCTCGCCGCCCGCGTCGGGCTCGTGCCTCGCCTCGCTCGGGCCGTCCTCGCCGCCCGCCGCGTCGGGCTCGTCCTCGCCCCCGCGCTCGCCCGCTCGTCCTCGCCTCCTCGCCGCGCCGGGCCGCCTCGCGTCGGGCTCGCTCGCCTCGTCCCGCCGCCTCGCGCGCGTCGGGCTCGTCCCTCGCCCCGCGCGCCGCGCGCCGGGCTCGTCCTCGTCCCCGCCGCCCGCGTCCGGGCTCGTCCCTCGTCCCCGCCGCCTCGCGTCGGGCTCGTCCTCGCTTGCTGCTTCTGGCTTGTCCAATATGGAGGAGGCCTCAGGAGGAGTCGGGGCACGCTGAAGAAACGACGTGGGCCTATGAAGGTGTGGAGATTCTGACTGAAGGGTTGGGCAAAGGGATTTTCATCTTGGCTTCCTTGGTCAGGGTACGGCCTCTGCGACCTGGATGGACAGCCTTTCCCCCTGTGCAGACGTTATCTTCAGGTACGTAAGTTGACTTTTAATGAATATTACTCAAAAACTGCATTTTTATCCTTCTGTAGGTAGCACCAAGCTAAGGAATCTAATGTATCCTGGAAATTAAACTGAACCTTGCTCATTGTCAATCTTTGAATTTCCTGTACACGTGCCATGCGCAGAGACCTTCAATAAGACGAAGAATGAGAATGGTGTACGTCCTGTGGAACAAGAGCATCAAGATAAGGTGATTCTTTTAAATCTAGTTGTTTTTTTTTTTTTGGGGGGCTTTGTTTTTAATTTACTAGTATATGGCTGTCATGTTTAGCAGAGCATTGTGTGCTCCAAAACTAGGGTGTTTTAAAGAAGTGGTGACTACAAATGTCATCACACCCAACTGTTAAGGTATGGTGTTGAGTTGTCTTTTTTTTTTTCTGGAATGATTAATAAATGGCTGGAGATGATGGGTATCCACTACCATTAAGATCAAGGGTGACTTTGGTGTCATTGATCTTCATCAGGCGTGTTCCATGGAGGTCCTGCCATGACTGTGTGAAGGCGGACGCTGATCATCAGAGCTGTTCCCGGCTTGCTGTGGTCAAGTAATTGGTAGGATTTGAGCTTTATTTTCTGTTTCAAGTTACTATACGTTTAAACACTTCAATGTGTTGTAATGGGCTACTATGGCTGCTGTCCATATAGTGTTTTTTTTGGGAGGATAAGATTTGAAATGAAGTCTTGGATCCTGATATTGGTAATTATCACTTCCATTTTCAGTTTACAATTAAAACATGAAAGAAGGAAGAGTTTCTGTTAGGTTTTGTATCTAATCCAAGAAACTAAAACAAGGCTGTTGTTCACATTTCAACCTTGGACTGATCAAAAATACAGGATGGGAAGATGAGCCAAAGGACTGAATTTAATTTGATTATTTTGTTGATCGGGTTTATGTTGCATGTAGCAGCAATAGTATCTCATGGGGAGGAATCATCCTCCTATGGCTAAACTTACAATTCTGCCCTCTTGCTTTCCAAGCAGTCTCTAACTCTTCTGCACACTTAACAACCCAACACTAACCCTTGACCCTGTCACTAACCCTAACCCCAACACTAACTTACTAACTGAGGGAGGCTCTTGGAAAGTGAAGCGGCATGATAACAGTCAAGGGGCCTAAGCCCCAAAGAGCAATTTTCAGCTCACCCGACCAATAAATTACTCAAATCCAATTTAGTCTCGCGGCCACTCTTCTAATTTTGTATTTGATCTGAGCTTCAAGTTGAAATATGAATAACCTGATTAGTTGAGGCTATAACCATGTGACTCCTTTTTGCTCACTCGATTTATAGATTGTGAATTGAAAATGGAAGGATCAGATGATGGATGATGGATGACTGTCGGTTCTTTTTTTTTTTGTCTAGTCATATTCGTTTGTAGTGCAGGCTCCTTGCTCTGTCTACGCTAGCTTGAAGATGTTTCCTCCAGTTCATCTTGGAGGCATTGCTCCAAACTGGATATGCCAGAAGCACTGGCTGCCACCTTGCAGCCGGTTGTCTGCACACTGCCTTGCGCTTATTTTTTGCATGTACTGTCTGGAGAATGCCTTCTGGATTTATATTTTTTGTGGCAGTTTTTTATGCATTGAATTATGAAGGTAAGCAGACTTAATGGTATGATTACTGGCTTCTTTAGATGTTGTCCATATATTGTTTGTCCATATTTGGGATGATGAGTGTCCGTGATGATGATGAACTGCCATGAAATGAAGTCCTGTCTACTGATCTTGGTGAAGATGAAGTGATGGCACAGATTCTCAGGACTTCATTCTCTGGCTCCTGATGTCACGGTTGTCACCTATCGATGGGCAATAACATTTTCAAGTTCGATTCAATAATCAATGTGTTTAGGCTTCATGTTGAAATACTTTGTTTCTTCAATAAATGAAGTTTAATCACAAGATGCATGTGGCCATTAATATATTTATGATTACAAATTATTCATTATTGCAGAAGCATAGAATGAATATTGATATTAATTGTGGTATGTTGCAAATGTCCAAATGACATGTAAAAGAGGACAAACAAAAGAAAAATCCAAATGTGCAAAATTACTAGTCTTGGTGTAGCACTACCACTTTACCAAGGGTAGGCTTCTGGGTTCATTAGTTAACTATTTAATGTAATTTTAGATTATTGATTTTAATGTATATCTTTAAGTTCTATAAATGACACAATATTTAAACATATACACCAAATACAACACTTTAAATAAAATTAAGTTTATTTCAAATTCTTGAATCCTTTAAATTCAATTCTTTTGCATACTTTTTAAATTAAGAAAAGACCGGATCGGTGGTCAGCTATAAATTTAACAAAAATGATTGAAGCTAAAGCACATGTTCAATAAAACATCATGCTTAAGTACAAAACACAATAGGAGTTCCTCTAACGTTAGAATTGGGAAACCCTGCTAAATTAAACAAATACTTTTAAATACTCGAAGCTGCTAAATTATCAAGTTCCAAATGTGAAATGAACAAATCAACTCTCAAATGTCTGAAGTCTCTTTATTTTCAATAAAATGGCACTTTTCTAAATGGCTCAGTTGTACCTGTGTGCTTTGGCCACAAGATGGCAGCAAGAGACCATGAAATAATTTTCACCCCCAAAAATCAACTTTTGTTTTTTGGTCAGTCTGACCATCGCTGTTCCGGAAGCGTGACATTGTGAGAGGTAGCCATTCAGGAAATGTGACTTGACTTAATATGCATATTCTGGGGGTGGTCTGGGTCACCTGACCGGCCGTCCAATCGGTTGCCATTGATTAGAATAAAGTTTGATCATTGGTCGCTTTTGGGGAATTATACATCGTACTTGTGGAAGGACTACCCCGTCTGCATTGGCCGAGGAGCGAAGGGGGGACCGCCCCCCTTCCTATAAGTACTTTGCAGGTGGCCCCTATTGTCACTTGCAGAGCTGCGACAATGAAGGTAAGTCAGTGCACTGAGGGTCAATGTCCCAGATATTGACTCGCCTTTTTTCGGAAAATGGTCAATGTTATGGAAATTGACGTAGCAATTTCGGAAACTCCACCTACCGGGGGAAACAGTCTCACTCATCCGTATCGTTCCCTGCACCTAGACCATGAAGAACTGCCAGCAGTGCAACAACAGTTACATCTCCCTAACCCTAACCTCTGGGATGTCCACGGCCTGGAGGACGCTGAGGAGCGGAGGCTTTGCATAAGCAGGAAGAGTCTCCGATGTTTTTTTTTTTTTTTTTTTGGGGAGACTCAGATGCCCAATGCTCGACTGCTGCAGCTGGCCTGTTGAGAGCAACAGCACAGTCCCCCTCGACCTTCGGCGGCCACGAAAGATGAGCCGATGTACATCTCCATCTCCTCCACCTCTGCCGCAACTGGGAGGTCACCCTCCCCAACCAGGAGGTCTCCCACCCCAAAGAAGCGGCCCACCTCCCTGACCAGGAGGCCTCCTGTCACGAAGAAGCGGTCCCCCTCGCCAAACAGGAGACCTCCCGCCTCAAAGAAGCGGCCCCCCACACCTCCAGGAGGCCTGCCGCCGCCGCAATGGGGAGGTCCCCCTCCCCAACCAGGAGACCTCAAAGAAGCGGCCCACCACCACCTCCAGGAGGCCTCCCGCCACCAGGGAACTGTTCCCGCAGACAAAGAAGCTTGCTGCCATGGAGAAGTCCTCCGCCCTGCCTAAGAAGGCTGCCCCGGCCACGTGGAGGCCTGCTGCCACGATGGGGAAGTCCTCAGCCCCGTCCGAGATGCCTGCCGCCGCAGCGGGGAAGTCCTCCGCCACCCCGCCTAAGAAGGCTACCCCGGCCAAAGTTAGGTACAGGGGTAATAACCACGATCGGGAATTTCCCGATCCTCTAAAATGTCCACATCTCCATGATGGAATGAGTTATAGATCTGAAATTTGGTACACGCGTGTATGAGGCGAGTACCTACCTGTGACGTGAATTACGTGATGATGTCACTTCCGGTTCCGGAGTTATACCGGAAATAGCCATATCTCGGGAACCGTAGGTCGTAGAGACTCGGGGATGGTACCAGTGTGTTCGGCATGGCCGAATTATGTCAGACGGATCAAGGTTCCAAGGTCGTAGGATTTACCGTTCTCGCGATATTTGCGTTTGAATTTCGCTATTCATTTCAATGGGAGATTCGTTGAGTGGCAAAAAACAGCCAAGTGTTTTTCCGAAAAATCACCTCCCAGAAAGTGGTTTGGAGCACGTTTCAGGCCATTTGGAGTTGATACAACATGCCCTTTTAGGTAGGGTTAGGGTTAGGGTTGCGGAAGTTGTTTCCCCTCCCATAAGGAGGGGAAGGAGCTCTGGCCCTCCCGCCATAGCGGTCGCCGTCCCGCAGGGTCCCTCCATAAAAGAAGGGGGGACGCTGTCCCCCCCGATTGTTGCGACGGACCGTTGTCCAACCGTCCGCCATATGAATTGTATTTTTATTTATTGTATATTTATTTATTTATTTATTTATTAGGTGTGTATTTATTTATAATAATGTGTTTTAATCCACTTATTTATTTATTTATTTATATATAGGGTTAGGGTATTTATAATATTTATTTCTTTATTTATAAATCCAAAAACAAAAAACAAACAAAAAAATAAACAACAAAGGAAGTTGTGCCAAACAAAAACGACGTTTCGACCCTAATATGGGTCTTCTTCAGGTTAGTTTGGCACAAATAAAACTGGATGCAAGCTAGAGTGGCTTTGCGAGCAGGCGATGTTGCTCTCTCAAAAGAAAAAACTGGAATGAACTCCTTAGCTGCTCAGCTTGGCTTTTAATTAAAAAACGAAAATAACGAAAAAAGCGATGAACGCATTTGCACAATAGCACTTTATAATGAAATTAAAAATAAGGTAATCCCATTGGATTTTTTTAATGAAATTGAACTTGTTAGGGTTAGGGTTAGGGTTAGGTACAGGGGTAATAACCACGATCGGGAAATTCCCGATCCTCTAAAATGTCGATATCTCCACGGTGGAATGAGTTATAGACTTGAAATTTTGTACACATGTGTATGAGGCGTGTACCTACCTGTGACGTGAGTTACGTGATGATGTCACTTCCGGTTCCGGAGTTATACCGGAAATAGCCATATCTCGGGAACCGTAGGTCGTAGAGACTCGGGGACAGCACCAGCGTGTTCAGCATGGCCGAATTATGTCAGACGGATCAAGGTTCCAAGGTCGTAGGACTTACCGTTCTCGCGATATTTGCGTTTGAATTTCGCTATTCATTTCAATGGCAGATTCGTTGAGTGGCAAAAAACAGCGAAGTGTTTTTCCGAAAAATCACCTCCCAGAAAGTGGTTAGGATTTGTGTTGGGGTTCCGGTAACTCCGTGAGGTGAAACTGGAAGGGTTAGGGTTAGGGTTAGGGTTAGGGTTAGGATTGTAGGAACGATTCCCCCTCCCGAAGGAAGGGGAAGGTGCAGGCCATCCCTCCAAAGGCGAAAAGGCCCCGAAAACCCGGGGTAAGAGGGGTCGCTGACCCCTCCGACGGCCATATTGGACAGTGGTCCAACCGTCCCCCATGAATTGTGTTTTGTTTTTTATATTTATTTATTTATTTATTGTATATTTATTAAGTTATGAATTATTTATTATTATAATGTATGTATTTATATTGTGTATTTATTAATTTGTATTTATTAACTTATTTATTAAATAGATATTTATTAATAATTTATTTATTTATTAAAACAACAAAATAAAAACAAAAACAAACAAAAAATAAAACAACAAACAAAAGAGGGTGTGCCAACCAACGACGTTTCGACCCAAGCTGGGTCTTCCTCAGGTTAATGGCACACAGAAAATGGTGTGAGCGATGTGGCTCTGTCGGAGGCTGAAAAGAAATGAGCTCTCCAGGTGCTCTTGCACTTTAATAAAGGAAAAAAAAAAAGCGAAAAAAAGCGAACAAAAGAAAAAAGCGATGAAACCGCTTGTACTTTTTTAATTTAATTAAATGAACTTAGAATGAATTGTTTTTTAACATTTTTAATCGTTTTTAAATATTTTTTTAGGTATTTTTATATTTTTAGGTTGTTTTTTAATTATTTTATTTTATTTATTTTTTTATTATTTTTATATTTTTATGTATTTTTTTAGTTGTTTTTTAACTTTTTAAGATTTTTATAATAGCTTTTTTAGATTTTTATATTATATATATATATATAAATATATATATATAAATAACATTTTTTATATAATTGATTGGGATTAATAACTCGGGTTAAATAATTTAGGGCCAAATTAGGGTTAGGATTAAGATTAGAACAAATTTAGATTGAGGTTAGGGTTAGATTAGGGTTAGGGTTAGGGTTAGGGTTAGGGTTAGGGTTAGGTTTTGAGGTGGGTGTCCAGTCCCCCTCGAAAGGGGAACCGGGCGAGGCACGAGCCATCCTGGTGTTCACGAACCTCAGTCCGACACTCGTAGGGGCGCTTAAAGCTATCGCCTCTGCGGTCCGGGGAGTGGCGATGGCGTAATTGTTTGTTGTCGTCTTTTCAGGGTTTTCCGTCGATAAAAATGTCATTGTGGTGGCCAAAATTGAGTAAAATAATCCAAAAGGTAAAATAATCAAGAAGGAAGGTTGGTCGAGTCAAAAAAGATGTGTTTATCAACTTTTTAATTTTCGATGTTTTCGAAGTTTTCAAACAGTCACAAATAGTGTGAAAAAAAGCTCAACTGTATCAGAATAAGTTGCCTACGCGACGTTTCGATGCAAAATATGATCTTCATCAGGCATAGAGGCAATGTAAGGAATAAGAACGACAGTTATAGAGCAGGCTTACCGAGTCGGTGTTGCGAGCAAGGCAATGTCGCCAAAATGGACGGAGATTTTTTTCTCTCGTTCCTCGACCAAGTGAAAAACATGCAATGCATGATGGGAACTGTAGTCGTGTTCACAGTTAAAGAACTACAAATGGCGTGGTAAACAGTACAAAAGCTCCCTCTGGTGGATGGAATTGACTATACAATGGTATTAAAGGGCGCAGCAAATCCAGAGTTGTGGAATTAAATAAATACAAAGAATTGAGCATATGGACATATTCAGACAATTGTCGTGGCTACAATGAAATTCAAAAAATATATTATTGTTATATTATAGTCATTTTAAATATTAAAGTTAAGTCCAAGTGAGTTTAATAAATTATTAATTGAAATGAGGTTAAGTTTAGATAGGGATTAAATTATAATTCTGTTTAGGCAAGTGCCAAGAGGGTTCAGGTTAGGATTAGGTCCAGGGAGGGGTTAGAAATTGAAATTAAAAATTGGTTCTATTTAGGTGAGTATCTGAGAAGATTAAGTTTAAGATGGGATGATGGTTGCGCTAAAAAAGGTCCAATGAGGGGTTAGAAATTATGAATTATGGTTGGTTCTGTTTAGACGTGTTAAAATAAATGGTTATGATTAGGGTTAGGGTTGGTGTGAGGTTAAAGAACTACATCATCCCTTTTCAGGAGCCACGACAATTGAAAGAAAGACAGGACAAATTCACAAAAGGAAGTTGCAGGTAAGTATACAATATTAAGTTGTACAGGTAAGTAACAGAGGTGCTTGATCAGTTGTGAGATCTGGTGAGTAGGAGGAGACGGGAGAGGCGTTTTCCTCCTGCATGATTGTTCATAGCACCCGGATCGAAGAGGGAAGAGAACTGGAGTCGTCACCCCCTTCTGTGAGGACTCAAATAGAGAGATTAATACAGGTAATGAAAATAAACAAATCGTAAAAAATGTGTGTCCTGTCTAATGTGTCCATAAATAAGGTTAGTGTTTTTTATATTTCTTTGATTTTATGTGTGTTGTGTGGGTTAATGTGTCAGTGCTGGTGTATAATTTTTTCTTTGAAGCTATGTGAAAATATATTTCTAATTGTGTGAGGTTCCTCAGCTTTGTCATCATGGTGGTGAGTGTTTGATGTCTCTGTCTTCTTCCGGTCAGTGGGAATGAGTTGTCCTGTGTCACTCCGTTTGAGTGGCAGATGTTTGTTGACCTTCTGGGATTTTGGCAGTTGAAGTGCAGGTGAGCAGGGTCGCTCATCATCCCCTGAAGTCGAGTCGTGCTGGTGCCGCGGGTCCTGTCGTTGAGGAAGTGGCGGCGCAGGTTAGGGTTAGGGTTAGGGTTAGGGTTAGGGTTAGGGTTAGGTTTAGGAAATTAAAATCCACCCTGAGCCTGGGATGGACTTTAGTGCACTCACTTCTCAGGACGTTACTCCTAAGTTTGTCCCAACGGACACTAGAACCCACCATCCGAAGATAGTGGGCGGGGGTTCAAAAAATTAGACTTTTTCACGTCTGAAATATGTCATAAGGTCGGCCAGATCGCGACGTTTCGGCCAAGAATGTGGCCTTCCTCAGGCGCTGAAACCGACCTGTAGCTGAGTGGCGGTTTGCGCCTTTACTACCGCTTTGTGCCAAGCATCTACCTTTCATCCTATCTTACCATTTTTTCATTTTCTAATATTTTTCCATTTTCTTCTTCTAGGTGGCTAGTATGCCTTTCCCGAAGGCTGGTTCCAAGTAAGTGGTTTTTTCTCTCTCTTTCTGAACTCTATTTCTTCTTCTAACCCTTTCTTTTCTTCTTTTTAGGTTGCAGTTTAACGTCTTGCCCAGGACGGCGGTAAGTATCTCTTTCTTCTTCTTTTCCCATCCCTCTTTCTTCCCTTTGCTCTTCCTCAGTCGACATTCTTCCCTCCTTTTTCTTCTTTTTCCTCCTCCATTTCCTGCTTTTCCATCAATAAAGTGGCTCTCCTGGTATTCCTCTTCAGGGGCCTGATCAACTCACTCTCCTGGCATTCATTCTTCAGGGGTCTCATAAACAGCAAGGATAATGGGTTTGGTCAATCAGAATCAGGGCGGGTTCACAGCACCGTCGAGTCAGAGTTTAGGTGCAAATTAGGGTTAGGAATAGGATCCGAAAAAAGACCTTAAGAGTTTTTAAATAATCCAATTGATAGGTTAATTATATCGAATAGGGTTAGAATTCCTTATCTACCCCATCTCCCTTCCCCAACCCCTCCCAACCCTCTTCCCCTTCCCCCAGTCCCCAACCCTAGGCCGTCATTCCCACTACCTCCGAAGAGGAGCGGGGTCAGGCCCAGGGTCAGGGTCCAGGTTTGTCGGTTTGTCGAGGGTTAGGTTTAGGATTAGGTTCAGGTTCAGGGATAGATCTTCAAATTAGTGGTTTAGCCAATTAGGGTCCAAATATGGGTTAAGTTTAGATAGGGGTTTCAAATAGGTTCTGTTTAGGCGATATTTAGAGAGTGGTTAGGTTAAGGGGCAAGTATAGGTTCAGGTTAGCTATAGGGCTTAAGGCTCAACAAAAATCCGTGGTACTCACTTAGGCCAATCCTGACAGTGCCGGCAAGGTTAGGTTTAGGAAATTAAAATCCACCCTGAGCCTGGGATGGACTTTAGTGCACTCACTTCTCAGGACGTTACTCCTAAGTTTGTCCCAACGGACACTAGAACCCACCATCCGAAGATAGTGGGCGGGGGTTCAAAAAATTAGACTTTTTCACGTCTGAAATATGTCATAAAGGTCGGCCAGATCGCATGACGTTCGGCCAAGAATGTGGCCTTCCTCAGGCGCTGAAACCGACCTGTAGCTGAGTGGCGGTTGCGCCTTTACTCGCTTTTGTGCCAAGCATCTACCTTTCATCCTATCTTACCATTTTCATTTTCTAATATTTTCCATTTTCTTCTTCTAGGTGGCTAGTATGCCTTTCCGAAGGCTGGTTCCAAGTAAGTGTTTTTTTCTCTCTCTTTCTGAACTCTATTTCTTCTTCTAACCCTTTCTTTTCTTCTTTTTAGGTTGCAGTTTAACGTCTTGCCCAGGGCGGCGGTAAGTATCTCTTTCTTCTTCTTTTCCCATCCCTCTTTCTTCCCTTTGCTCTTCCTCAGTCGACATTCTTCCTCCTTTTTCTTCTTTTCCTCCTCCATTTCCTGCTTTTCCATCAATAAAGTGGCTCTCCTGGTATTCCTCTTCAGGGGCCTGATCAACTCACTCTCCTGGCATTCATTCTTCAGGGTCTCATAAACAGCAAGGATAATGGGTTTGGTCAATCAGAATCAGGAACGGGTTCACAGCACCGTCGAGTCAGAGTTTAGGTGCAAATTAGGGTTAGGAATAGGATCCGAAAAAAGACCTTAAGAGTTTTTAAATAATCCAATTGATAGGTTAATTATATCGAATAGGGTTAGAATTCCTTATCTACCCATCTCCTTCCCAACCCCTCCCAACCCTCTTCCCCTTCCCCCAGTCCCCAACCCTAGGCCGTCATTCCCACTACCTCCGAAGAGGAGCGGGGTCAGGCCCAGGGTCAGGGTCCAGGTTTGTCGGTTTGTCGAGGGTTAGGTTTAGGATTAGGTTCAGGTTCAGGGATAGATCTTCAAATTAGTGGTTTAGCCAATTAGGGTCCAAATATGGGTTAAGTTTAGATAGGGGTTTCAAATAGGTTCTGTTTAGGCGATATTTAGAGAGTGGTTAGGTTAAGGGGCAAGTATAGGTTCAGGTTAGCTATAGGGCTTAAGGCTCAACAAAAATCCGTGGTACTCACTTAGGCCAATCCTGACAGTGCCGGCAAGGTTAGGTTTAGGAAATTAAAATCCACCCTGAGCCTGGGATGGACTTTAGTGCACTCACTTCTCAGGACGTTACTCCTAAGTTTGTCCCAACGGACACTAGAACCCACCATCCGAAGATAGTGGGCGGGGGTTCAAAAAATTAGACTTTTTCACGTCTGAAATATGTCATAAGGTCGGCCAGATCGCGACGTTTTCGCCAAGAATGTGGCCTTCCTCAGGCGCTGAAACCGACCTGTAGCTGAGTGGCGGATTTGCGCCTTTACCGCTTTGTGCCAAGCATCTACCTTTCATCCTATCTTACCATTTTTTCATTTTCTAATATTTTTCCATTTTCTTCTTCTAGGTGGCTAGTATGCCTTTCCGAAGGCTGGTTCCAAGTAAGTGGTTTTTCTCTCTTTCTGAACTCTATTTCTTCTTCTAACCCTTTCTTTTCTTTCTTTTAGGTTGCAGTTTAACGTCTTGCCCAGGACGGCGGTAAGTATCTCTTTCTTCTTCTTTTCCCATCCCTCTTTCTTCCCTTTGCTCTTCCTCAGTCGACATTCTTCCCTCCTTTTTCTTCTTTTCCTCCTCCATTTCCTGCTTTTCCATCAATAAAGTGGCTCTCCTGGTATTCCTCTTCAGGGGCCTGATCAACTCACTCTCCTGGCATTCATTCTTCAGGGTCTCATAAACAGCAAGGATAATGGGTTTGGTCAATCAGAATCAGGAGCAGGTTCACAGCACCGTCGAGTCAGAGTTTAGGTGCAAATTAGGGTTAGGAATAGGATCCGAAAAAAGACCTTAAGAGTTTTTAAATAGTCCAATTAATAGGTTAATTATAGCGAATAGGGTTAGAATTCCTTATCTACCCCATCCCCCTTCCCCAACCCTCCCAACCCTCTTCCCCTTCCCCCAGTCCCCAACCCTAGGCCGTCATTCCCACTACCTCCGAAGAGGAGCGGGGTCAGGCCCAGGGTCAGGGTCCAGGTTTGTCGGTTTGTCGAGGGTTAGGTTTAGGATTAGGTTCAGGTTCAGGGATAGATCTTCAAATTAGTGGTTTAGCCAATTAGGGTCCAAATATGGGTTAAGTTTAGATAGGGGTTTCAAATAGGTTCTGTTTAGGCGATATTTAGAGAGTGGTTAGGTTAAGGGGCAAGTATAGGTTCAGGTTAGCTATAGGGCTTAAGGCTCAACAAAAATCCGTGGTACTCACTTAGGCCAAT
>CM020507.1:10000-35000 GCA_009823395.1 Thamnaconus septentrionalis | reverse complement strand
TTCGGCCTCTTATGGCCTTCCTCAGGCGCTGGCCGTCTGGTGAGTCGACTGCCTAGTATGGCTTTGTCGCTCAAGGCCCGTGCACTGCTGCACCTCCCTCCCTTCTCAAAAATTGGCTAAAAAATTGTTTTTCAGGTTGCAGTTTAACGTCGTGCCCAGGACGCAGGTAAGTAAAAATTTAGAATTTGTTAATAGTGATTAATTTAAGTGCTGTGTATAGCTTTTTAGGAATTAATTTGTTACCTGTAATAGACACCCACCGTCATCTACTATGTAAACCCTAGTATGGGATGTTTTACATTTTTCCATCAGGTGGGAAGACAAACCCGAAGGTAAGTCTTGTTCAATTAGTATTATCACGCCAAATTGCTTATTAATTTCTTTTTTCTTCCTCCACAGGGGCTCCAATTAAAAGGTAAGTATTTGTTGTCCAATTAATTGTTTTCTTCTTTTTCCAGGTTTTCTCAGGTAGGTAAGTATCCTTTTTCCTCTTCCTCTATCCTTTTATTCTTTTCTTCCTTTTCCTGTCCCCGTCTACTTCCTCCTTTGTCCTACTGTTCTTCCTGTCCTTCTCCTTTGTTCCTCCAGACTTCCTTTCTCCTTTTCTGTTTCCCATCTTCTCTCTTGTTCCTCTGTCGTAACCGGATCCTTATCCCTAGCCGCACTAATCTTTTCCCTTTTTCTCTTTCAGGTCCTTAATCCGTTGCTTCATCAAGTCTTCTGTCGTCCTCGAAGCCTCCCACCCCCCATCCCCATATAAGCGCTTTAAGCGGTAAATAAATTGGCTCACTGGAATCCTGCGTCAGTGTCCTTCTATATGTGCTCAACCGGTATGATTCTTCGGCGGCAATTCCAAATATAGGCTGAGTGACTAAAAAGACTGATGGGCTCAAGACAAGAGTTAGAAATTGAATCCAGGTCTGGATCGGGGTCCAGGTTAGGCTTTAGGTACAGACATAAGGTTAGAGGTCATAAATGAGTCAAAGAATCAGATACAAGATAGAATGGGGTTAAGGTTCAGCTTAGGGGATAGAAACAGGGTTAGGGTTAGGGTTAGGGTTAGGGTTAGGGTTAGGGTTAGGGTTAGGGGTAGGGTTAGGGTTAGGGTTAGGGTTAGGGTTAGGGTTAGGGTTAGGGTTAGGGTTGGGGTTAGGGGTTAGGGGTTAGGGTTAGGGTTAGGGTTAGGGTTAGGGTTAGGGTTAGGTTTAGGAAAAAAGGAGTTTTCTCCAAAGAGAAAACCCGGTGCACACTCTGCAACAGGGTGTGTTCCAGGTGGGCTCCCCAGCCCTCGAGTTCTTCCACCACCCTAAGGTGGTGGGGTTTCAAAAAATTACACATCACGTGTTAGATGCGAAAGACAGCGTTCGCGCGACGTTTCGGCCATAAGATTGGCCTTCATCAGGCGCTGGCTGTCTTGAGGAGCAGGCTGCCTGTAATGGCATTAGCCGCTCAAAAATTGCCCGTGCACTGCTGCACCTCCCTTCCCAAAAATTATTTCCGAATGATTTAATTTAGTGCCGTAAATTGCTTATGTATATATTTTTTATTCGCTAATTCCTTTTTCCAATTTTTTCAGGTTGCAGTTTAACGTCTTGCCCAGGACGGTGAGGTAAGTATCCAATTAGTTGTTGTGTCTTTTTTATGACTTAATTTAATTTTCTCTTTCTTCTCTTTTCAGGGTTCCCGACTCAGGTAAGACAAGGTAAGTATCCTCTTTTCTTCCTTTCTTCTTTTTCTTCTATCCTTTCTTTCATCCTTTTTCTCTTCCATCCCTGTCTTCTTCTTTCCTCCTGTTCTCTGTTCTTCCTTTGTTTCTCCTTTTCTCCTCCAGTCTTCTTTTCTTCTCTTCCGTCGACTATCCATCCATAGGCGCTCTAATTGTAATCCTCTTCTTTTTCTAGGTTCTTCTCCAGGGCTTCATCAAGTCTTCTGCCTTACTCAAGGTCTTTGCGAAATGGGCTCTACTGGACTTCCTGTCTACAGTGGCCTTTAATAAATGAGCTCAACCGGAATCTGTCAACGGCGGCTAGGGGAAACGATGACCGAATTAATGGCATATGAAAACTGATGAGCTTAGGGTTAGCTACTAAATCAAAAATGGCCTCCAACCGGGACCTATAGGCAAGGTTCTACAAAAGGAAACAGGATAGGACAGGTATTAAAAGAACTGGGGTTAAGGGAATAAGTGTAGTGGATAGATACAGATAGGGGTTAGGTTTAGACGTTAGATAAGGGTTATGGTTCAGTTTAGGGTTAGGATAGGTTCGGGGTTAAATCCAATCAATTACAGGGGTTAGGTTTAGGCGGGGAATCCGAATTGGTTAGGATTAGGCGTATACCTCTAATAGGTTAGGTTTAGTACAGGGTTAGGGTTAGGTGTAAAATAGGGTTAGGGTTAGGGTTAGGGTTAGGGTTAGGGTTAGGGTTAGGGTTAGGGTTAGGGTTAGGGTTAGGTACAGGGGTAATAACCACGATCGGGAAATTCCCGATCCTCTAAAATGTCGATATCTCCACGGTGGAATGAGTTATAGACTTGAAATTTTGTACACATGTGTATGAGGCGTGTACCTACCTGTGACGTGAGTTACGTGATGATGTCACTTCCGGTTCCGGAGTTATACCGGAAATAGCCATATCTCGGGAACCGTAGGTCGTAGAGACTCGGGGACAGCACCAGCGTGTTCAGCATGGCCGAATTATGTCAGACGGATCAAGGTTCCAAGGTCGTAGGACTTACCGTTCTCTTGATATTTGCGTTTGAATTTCGCTATTCATTTCAATGGCAGATTAGTTGAGTGGCAAAAAACAGCGAAGTGTTTTTCGAAAAATCACCTCCCAGAAAGTGGTTAGGATTTGTGTTGGGGTTCCGGTAACTCCGTGAGGTGAAACTGGAAGGGTTAGGGTTAGGGTTAGGGTTAGGGTTAGGATTGTAGGAGCGATTCCCCTCCCGAAGGAAGGGGAAGGTGCACAGGCCATCCTCCAAGGCGAGTGCCGTCCCGCGAAAACCCGGGGTAAGAGGGTCGCTGACCCCTCCGGCTGGCCATATTGGACAGTGGTCCAACCGTCCCCCATAATTGTGTTTTGTTTTTATATTTATTTATTTATTTATTGTATATTTATTAAGTTATGAATTATTTATTATTATAATGTATGTATTTATATTGTGTATTTATTAATTTGTATTTATTAACTTATTTATTAAATAGATATTTATTAATAATTTATTTATTTATTAAAACAACAAAATAAAAACAAAAACAAACAAAAAATAAAACAACAAACAAAAGAGGGTGTGCCAACCAACGACGTTTCGACCCAAGCTGGGTCTTCCTCAGGTTAATGGCACACAGAAAATGGTGTGAGCGATGTGGCTCTGTCGGAGGCTGAAAAGAAATGAGCTCTCCAGGTGCTCTTGCACTTTAATAAAGGAAAAAGAAAAAAAAGCGAAAAAAAGCGAACAAAAAAGAAAAAAGCGATGAAACCGCTTGTACTTTTTAATTTAATTAAATGAACTTAGAATGAATTGTTTTTAACATTTTTAATCGTTTTAAATATTTTTTAGGTATTTTATATTTTAGGTTGTTTTTAATTATTTTATTTTATTTATTTTTTATTATTTTTATATTTTATGTATTTTTTTAGTTGTTTTTAACTTTTTAAGATTTTTATAATAGCTTTTTTAGATTTTTATATTATATATATATATATAAATATATATATATAAATAACATTTTTTATATAATTGATTGGGATTAATAACTCGGGTTAAATAATTTAGGGCCAAATTAGGGTTAGGATTAAGATTAGAACAAATTTAGATTGAGGTTAGGGTTAGATTAGGGTTAGGGTTAGGGTTAGGGTTAGGGTTAGGGTTAGGTTTTGAGGTGGGTGTCCAGTCCCCCTCGAAAGGGGAACCGGGCGAGGCACGAGCCATCCTGGTGTTCACGAACCTCAGTCCGACACTCGTAGGGCGAAAGCTATCGCCTCTGCGGTCCGGGGAGTGGCGATGACGTAATTGTTGTTGTCGTCTTTTCAGGGGTTTTCCGTCGATAAAAAATGTCATTGTGGTGGCCAAAATTGAGTAAAAATAATCCAAAAAGGTAAAATAATCAAGAAGGAAGGTTGGTCGAGTCAAAAAAGATGTGTTTATCAACTTTTTAATTTTCGATGTTTTCGAAGTTTTCAAACAGTCACAAATAGTGTGAAAAAAAGCTCAACTGTATCAGAATAAGTTGCCTACTGTGACGTTTCGATGCAAAATATGATCTTCATCAGGCATAGAGGCAATGTAAGGAATAAGAGCGACAGTTATAGAGCAGGCTTACCGAGTCGGTGTTGCGAGCAAGGCAATGTCGCCAAAATGGACGGAGATTTTTCTCTCGTTCCTCGACCAAGTGAAAAACATGCAATGCATGATGGGAACTGTAGTCGTGTTCACAGTTAAAGAACTACAAATGGCGTGGTAAACAGTACAAAAGCTCCCTCTGGTGGATGGAATTGACTATACAATGGTATTAAAGGGCGCAGCAAATCCAGAGTTGTGGAATTAAATAAATACAAAGAATTGAGCATATGGACATATTCAGACAATTGTCGTGGCTACAATGAAATTCAAAAAATATATTATTGTTATATTATAGTCATTTTAAATATTAAAGTTAAGTCCAAGTGAGTTTAATAAATTATTAATTGAAATGAGGTTAAGTTTAGATAGGGATTAAATTATAATTCTGTTTAGGCAAGTGCCAAGAGGGGTTCAGGTTAGGATTAGGTCCAGGGAGGGGTTAGAAATTGAAATTAAAAATTGGTTCTATTTAGGTGAGTATCTGAGAAGATTAAGTTTAAGATGGGATGATGGTTGCGCTAAAAAAGGTCCAATGAGGGGTTAGAAATTATGAATTATGGTTGGTTCTGTTTAGACGTGTTAAAATAAATGGTTATGATTAGGGTTAGGGTTAGGGTTAGGGTTAGGGTTAGGGTTAGGTTTAGGAAAAAAGAGTTACTCCCTAAGGAGTAACCTGTGCACTCTCTACGAGAGGATGTGCTTTGGGTGGGCCCCCAAGCCCTTAGTTGTTCCACCACCCGAAGGTGGTGGGGGTTCAAAAAATTGTACTAAGCATAAAGCTATAGCAACAGACGGCGTTCGCGCAACGTTTCAGCCTGAAAAGGCCTTCCTCAGGCGCTGGCCGTCGGGAGACAACTGCCTGATATGGCATGTTGCTCAAGGGTTAGGGTTAGGGTTAGGGTTAGGGTTAGGGTTAGGTTATGAAAAAGAAAAGTTATCTCCCTAAGGAGATAACCTGGTGCACTCTCTGCGACAGGGTGCGATCCAGGTAGGGCCCCCAGCCCTTGGTTTTTCCCACCACCCGAAAGTGGTGGGGTTTCCAAAAATTTTTACGTAGCATTTAGCTAGTAATAAAGGCAGCGTCTGGCATAGCGTTTGACCTCTTATGGCCTTCCTCAGGCGCTGGCCGTCTGGTGAGTCGACTGCCTAGTATGGCTTTGTCGCTCAAGGCCCGTGCACTGCTGCACCTCCCTCCCTTCTCAAAAATTGGCTAAAAAATTGTTTTTCAGGTTGCAGTTTAACGTCGTGCCCAGGGCCTTGAGTAAGTAAAAATTTAGAATTTGTTAATAGTGATTAATTTAAGTGCTGTGTATAGCTTTTTAGGAATTAATTTGTTACCTGTAATAGACACCCACCGTCATCTACTATGTAAACCCTAGTATGGGATGTTTTACATTTTTCCATCAGGTGGGAAGACAAACCCGAAGGTAAGTCTTGTTCAATTAGTATTATCACATAAATTGCTTATTAATTTCTTTTTTTCTTCCTCCACAGGGCTCCAATTAAAAGGTAAGTATTTGTTGTCCAATTAATTGTTTTCTTCTTTTCCAGGTTTTCTCAGGTAGGTAAGTATCCTTTTCCTCTTCCTCTATCCTTTTATTCTTTTCTTCCTTTTCCTGTCCCCGTCTACTTCCTCCTTTGTCCTACTGTTCTTCCTGTCCTTCTCCTTTGTTCCTCAGACTTCCTTTCTCCTTTTCTGTTTCCCATCTTCTCTCTTGTTCCTCTGTCGTAACGGATCCTTATCCCTAGCCGCACTAATCTTTTCCTTTTCTCTTTCAGGTCCTTAATCCGTTGCTTCATCAAGTCTTCTGTCGTCCTCGAAGCCTCCCACCCCCATCCCCATATAAAGCGCTTTAAGCGGTAAATAAATTAGCTCACTGGAATCCTCGTCAGTGTCCTTCTATATGTGCTCAACCGGTATGATTCTTGGTGACAATTCCAAATATAGGCTGAGTGACTAAAAAGACTGATGGGCTCAAGACAAGAGTTAGAAATTGAATCCAGGTCTGGATCGGGGTCCAGGTTAGGCTTTAGGTACAGACATAAGGTTAGAGGTCATAAATGAGTCAAAGAATCAGATACAAGATAGAATGGGGTTAAGGTTCAGCTTAGGGGATAGAAACAGGGTTAGGGTTAGGGTTAGGGTTAGGGTTAGGGTTAGGGTTAGGGGTAGGGTTAGGGTTAGGGTTAGGGTTAGGGTTAGGGTTAGGGGTTAGGGGTTAGGGGTTAGGGGTTAGGGTTAGGGTTAGGGTTAGGTTTAGGAAAAAGGAGTTTTCTCCAAAGAAAACCGGTGCACACTCTGCAACAGGGTGTGTTCCAGGTGGGCTCCCCAGCCCTCGAGTTCTTCCACCACCCTAAGGTGGTGGGGTTTCAAAAAATTACACATCACGTGTTAGATGCGAAAGACAGCGTTCGCGCGACGTTTCGGCCATAAGATTGGCCTTCATCAGGCGCTGGCTGTCTTGAGGAGCAGGCTGCCTGTAATGGCATTAGCCGCTCAAAAATTGCCCGTGCACTGCTGCACCTCCCTTCCCAAAAATTATTTCCGAATGATTTAATTTAGTGCCGTAAATTGCTTATGTATATATTTTTTATTAAGCTAATTCCTTTTTCCAATTTTTCAGGTTGCAGTTTAACGTCTTGCCCAGGACGGTGAGGTAAGTATCCAATTAGTTGTTGTGTCTTTTTTATGACTTAATTTAATTTTCTCTTTCTTCTCTTTTCAGGGTTCCCGACTCAGGTAAGACAAGGTAAGTATCCTCTTTTCTTCCTTTCTTCTTTTTCTTCTATCCTTTCTTTCATCCTTTTTCTCTTCCATCCCTGTCTTCTTCTTTCCTCCTGTTCTCTGTTCTTCCTTTGTTTCTCCTTTTCTCCTCCAGTCTTCTTTTCTTCTCTTCCGTCGACTATCCATCCATAGGCGCTCTAATTGTAATCCTCTTCTTTTTCTAGGTTCTTCTCCAGGGCTTCATCAAGTCTTCTGCCTTACTCAAGGTCTTTGCGAAATGGGCTCTACTGGACTTCCTGTCTACAGTGGCCTTTAATAAATGAGCTCAACGGAATCTGTCACAGCGGCTAGGGGAAACGATGACCGAATTAATGGCATATGAAAACTGATGAGCTTAGGGTTAGCTAGGGTTAGGGTTAGGGTTAGGGTTAGGGTTAGGGTTAGGGGTTAGGGGTTAGGGGTTAGGGGTTAGGGGTAGGGTTAGGGTTAGGTTAGGGTTAGGGTTAGGGTTAGGGTTAGGGTTAGGGTTAGGTACAGGGGTAATAACCACGATCGGGAAATTCCGATCCTCTAAAAAATCGATATCTCCACGGTGGAATGAGTTATAGACTTGAAATTTTGTACACATGTGTATGAGGCGTGTACCTACCTGTGACGTGAGTTACGTGATGATGTCACTTCCGGTTCCGGAGTTATACCGGAAATAGCCATATCTCGGGAACCGTAGGTCGTAGAGACTCGGGGACAGCACCAGCGTGTTCAGCATGGCCGAATTATGTCAGACGGATCAAGGTTCCAAGGTCGTAGGACTTACCGTTCTCGCGATATTTGCGTTTGAATTTCGCTATTCATTTCAATGGCAGATTCGTTGGTGGCAAAAACAATGAAGTGTTTTCGAAAAATCACCTCCCAGAAAGTGGTTAGGATTTGTGTTGGGGTTCGGTAACTCCGTGAGGTGAAACTGGAAGGGTTAGGGTTAGGGTTAGGGTTAGGGTTAGGATTGTAGGAGCGATTCCCCCTCCGAAGGAAGGGGAAGGTGCCTGAGCCATCCCTCCAAGGCGAGTGCCGTCCCTTGAAAACCCGGGGTAAGAGGGGTCGCTGACCCCTCCGGATGGCCATATTGGACAGTGGTCCAACCGTCCCCCATGAATTGTGTTTTGTTTTTATATTTATTTATTTATTTATTGTATATTTATTAAGTTATGAATTATTTATTATTATAATGTATGTATTTATATTGTGTATTTATTAATTTGTATTTATTAACTTATTTATTAAATAGATATTTATTAATAATTTATTTATTTATTAAAACAACAAAATAAAAACAAAAACAAACAAAAATAAAACAACAAACAAAGAGGTGTGCCAACCAACGACGTTTCGACCCAAGCTGGGTCTTCCTCAGGTTAATGGCACACAGAAAATGGTGTGGCGATGTGGCTCTGTCGGAGGCTGAAAAGAAATGAGCTCTCCAGGTGCTCTTGCACTTTAATAAAGGAAAAAGAAAAAAGCGAAAAAAAGCGAACAAAAGAAAAAAGCGATGAAACCGCTTGTACTTTTTAATTTAATTAAATGAACTTAGAATGAATTGTTTTTAACATTTTTAATCGTTTTAAATATTTTTTAGGTATTTTTATATTTTTAGGTTGTTTTTAATTATTTTATTTTATTTATTTTTTATTATTTTTATATTTTATGTATTTTTTAGTTGTTTTTAACTTTTAAGATTTTTATAATAGCTTTTTAGATTTTATATTATATATATATATATAAATATATATATATAAATAACATTTTTATATAATTGATTGGGATTAATAACTCGGGTTAAATAATTTAGGGCCAAATTAGGGTTAGGATTAAGATTAGAACAAATTTAGATTGAGGTTAGGGTTAGATTAGGGTTAGGGTTAGGGTTAGGGTTAGGGTTAGGGTTGGGTTTTGAGGTGGGTGTCCAGTCCCCTCGAAAGGGGAACCAGGCGAGGGCACGAGCCATCCTGGTGTTCACGAACCTCAGTCCGACACTCGTAGAGGCAGCTCGCCTCTGCGGTCCGGGGAGTGGCGATGGCGTAATTGTTGTTGTCGTCTTTTCAGGGGTTTTCCGTCGATAAAAATGTCATTGTGGTGGCCAAAATTGAGTAAAATAATCCAAAAGGTAAAATAATCAAGAAGGAAGGTTGGTCGAGTCAAAAAGATGTGTTTATCAACTTTTTAATTTTCGATGTTTTCGAAGTTTTCAAACAGTCACAAATAGTGTGAAAAAAGCTCAACTGTATCAGAATAAGTTGCCTACTGCGACGTTTCGATGCAAAATATGATCTTCATCAGGCATAGAGGCAATGTAAGGAATAAGAACGACAGTTATAGAGCAGGCTTACCGAGTCGATTGTTGCGAGCAAGGCAATGTCGCCAAAATGGACGGAGATTTTTTCTCTCGTTCCTCGACCAAGTGAAAAACATGCAATGCATGATGGGAACTGTAGTCGTGTTCACAGTTAAAGAACTACAAATGGCGTGGTAAACAGTACAAAAGCTCCCTCTGGTGGATGGAATTGACTATACAATGGTATTAAAGGGCGCAGCAAATCCAGAGTTGTGGAATTAAATAAATACAAAGAATTGAGCATATGGACATATTCAGACAATTGTCGTGGCTACAATGAAATTCAAAAAATATATTATTGTTATATTATAGTCATTTTAAATATTAAAGTTAAGTCCAAGTGAGTTTAATAAATTATTAATTGAAATGAGGTTAAGTTTAGATAGGGATTAAATTATAATTCTGTTTAGGCAAGTGCCAAGAGGGGTTCAGGTTAGGATTAGGTCCAGGGAGGGGTTAGAAATTGAAATTAAAATTGGTTCTATTTAGGTGAGTATCTGAGAAGATTAAGTTTAAGATGGGATGATGGTTGCGCTAAAAAAGGTCCAATGAGGGGTTAGAAATTATGAATTATGGTTGGTTCTGTTTAGACGTGTTAAAATAAATGGTTATGATTAGGGTTAGGGTTGGTGTGAGGTTAAAGAACTACATCATCCCTTTTCAGGAGCCACGACAATTGAAAGAAAGACAGGACAAATTCACAAAAGGAAGTTGCAGGTAAGTATACAATATTAAGTTGTACAGGTAAGTAACAGAGGTGCTTGATCAGTTGTGAGATCTGGTGAGTAGGAGGAGACGGGAGAGGCGTTTTCCTCCTGCATGATTGTTCATAGCACCCGGATCGAAGAGGGAAGAGAACTGGAGTCGTCACCCCCTTCTGTGAGGACTCAAATAGAGAGATTAATACAGGTAATGAAAATAAACAAATCGTAAAAAATGTGTGTCCTGTCTAATGTGTCCATAAATAAGGTTAGTGTTTTTTATATTTCTTTGATTTTATGTGTGTTGTGTGGGTTAATGTGTCAGTGCTGGTGTATAATTTTTTCTTTGAAGCTATGTAGAAAAATATATTTCTAATTGTGTGAGGTTCCTCAGCTTTGTCATCATGGTGGTGAGTGTTTGATGTCTCTGTCTTCTTCCGGTCAGTGGGAATGAGTTGTCCTGTGTCACTCCGTTTGAGTGGCAGATGTTTGTTGACCTTCTGGGATTTTGGCAGTTGAAGTGCAGGTGAGCAGGGTCGCTCATCATCCCCTGAAGTCGAGTCGTGCTGGTGCCGCGGGTCCTGTCGTTGAGGAAGTGGCGGCGCAGGTTAGGGTTAGGGTTAGGGTTAGGGTTAGGGTTAGGGTTAGGTTTAGGAAATTAAAATCCACCCTGAGCCTGGGATGGACTTTAGTGCACTCACTTCTCAGGACGTTACTCCTAAGTTTGTCCCAACGGACACTAGAACCCACCATCCGAAGATAGTGGGGCGGGGTTCAAAAATTAGACTTTTCACGTCTGAAATATGTCATAAGGTCGGCCAGATCGCGACGTTTCGGCCAAGAATGTGGCCTTCCTCAGGCGCTGAAACCGACCTGTAGCTGAGTGGCGGATTTGCGCCTTTACTCGCTTTTGTGCCAAGCATCTACCTTTCATCCTATCTTACCATTTTTTCATTTTCTAATATTTTTCCATTTTCTTCTTCTAGGTGGCTAGTATGCCTTTCCCGAAGGCTGGTTCCAAGTAAGTGGTTTTTTCTCTCTCTTTCTGAACTCTATTTCTTCTTCTAACCCTTTCTTTTCTTCTTTTTAGGTTGCAGTTTAACGTCTTGCCCAGGACGGCGGTAAGTATCTCTTTCTTCTTCTTTTCCCATCCCTCTTTCTTCCCTTTGCTCTTCCTCAGTCGACATTCTTCCCTCCTTTTTCTTTTTTCCTCCTCCATTTCCTGCTTTTCCATCAATAAAGTGGCTCTCCTGGTATTCCTCTTCAGGGGCCTGATCAACTCACTCTCCTGGCATTCATTCTTCAGGGGTCTCATAAACAGCAAGGATAATGGGTTTGGTCAATCAGAATCAGGAACGGGTTCACAGCACCGTCGAGTCAGAGTTTAGGTGCAAATTAGGGTTAGGAATAGGATCCGAAAAAAGACCTTAAGAGTTTTTAAATAATCCAATTGATAGGTTAATTATATCGAATAGGGTTAGAATTCCTTATCTACCCCATCTCCCTTCCCCAACCCCTCCCAACCCTCTTCCCCTTCCCCCAGTCCCCAACCCTAGGCCGTCATTCCCACTACCTCCGAAGAGGAGCGGGGTCAGGCCCAGGGTCAGGGTCCAGGTTTGTCGGTTTGTCGAGGGTTAGGTTTAGGATTAGGTTCAGGTTCAGGGATAGATCTTCAAATTAGTGGTTAGGGTTAGGGTTAGGGTTAGGGTTAGGGTTAGGGTTAGGGTTAGGGTTAGGGTTAGGTTAAGGAAAAAGAAGTTCTTCTCCGAAGAGAAGAACTGTGGCACTCTCCGCTTCGAGAGAGGCTCTGGGCAGATCCCTTAGCTGTGAACCACCACCCTAAGGTGGTGGGAGGTCAAAAAATTCAACTATCTCGTTGTGATAGCTAGCAGTCGACTGTTGCAACGTTTCGGGCTTTTCCGCCCTTCATCAGGCAAGTCGACTGAAAGGTGAGCGGCCTAGTATGGCTTGCTCTAACCTAAGGCCCACGGCCTGCTCCTCCCATGAGGCTGCAGTTTAACGTCATGCCCAGGACGGAATAGAACCTCACCATCATCTACTCTATAGGCCGCAGTAGGGGATTCTATAGTTTTCCATCCGGTGAGTATACTTCCTTCCACAGGGTTTCCGGTAAGTATAAGCCAATTAACTGTCTTTCCTTCTTTTTCAGGTTTTTCCACTATAGGGGTTCCAATTAAAGGTAAGTATCCAATTTAGGTTGCAGGTAAGTGCTTAGGTGACAGGTAAGTATTTGTTTTTTTGATTTTTCCAATTTAGGTGCCAGGTAAGTGTAATTGTTTGTTTGTTTAATCCTTTCTTCTTCCAGACTTCCATTCTTGTCATCCGTCTCCTTAGGTCTAACGCTTCATCAAGTCTTCAACCTTTCTCTTATGCCCTATTCCCCCACGCTTGTATGCGATAATAAAATATATTTGCTCAACTGGAATTTCTCTTCAGTGGCTTTCTTTAAATTGGCTCTACCGGAATTCTTCATCGGCGGCATTCAAAATGGCTTGAGTAAATGGCTTAAAAGAGACTGATGGGCTTAGTTTTAGGGTATCGGGAATAAATTATGGGATAGAACTGGGTTCAGGGATTAACTTCTACCCCTCCCCCTCCCCCATCCCCTCCTTTCCCTCTTCCCCTTCCCCCATTCCCCATCCTCTGACCGTCATTCCCGTACCCTCCGAAGAGGAACGGGGTCAGGTCAAAGGTCAGGGTCTGGGTTTATCGGTTTTTCGAGGGTTAGGGTTAGGGACAGGCTTAGGGTTAGGGATAGACTTCCGAATTAAGGGTTGGGCTTTAAGCATCAATTAGTGGTTAGGTTTAGGTACATTCCCCGAAAGGGTTAGGTTTAGGCACACTCCCCCAAGGGGTTAGGTTTAGTATAGGGGTTAGGGTTAGGGTTAGGGTTAGGGTTAGGGTTAGGGTTAGGGTTAGGTTAGGGTTAGGGTTAGGGTTAGGGTTAGGGTTAGGGTTAGGGTTAGGGTTAGGGTTAGGGTTAGGGTTGGGTACAGGGGTAACCACGATCGGGAAATTCGATCCTCTAAAATGTCCATATCTCCACGGTGGAATGAGTTATAGACTTGAAATTTTGTACACATGTGTATGAGGCGTGTACCTACCTGTGACGTGAGTTACGTGATGATGTCACTTCCGGTTCCGGAGTTATACCGGAAATAGCCATATCTCGGGAACCGTAGGTCGTAGAGACTCGGGGACAGCACCAGCGTGTTCAGCATGGCCGAATTATGTCAGACGGATCAAGGTTCCAAGGTCGTAGGACTTACCGTTCTCGCGATATTTGCGTTTGAATTTCGCTATTCATTTCAATGGCAGATTCGTTGAGTGGCAAAAAACAGCCGTGTTTTTCCGAAAAATCCTCCTCCCAGAAAGTGGTTTGGAGCACGTTTCAGGCCATTTGGAGTTGATACAACATGTCCTTTTAGGTAGTAACTTTTTTCACCTAGGTGGCGCTATAGTCACCAAAGTTGACGGACGGCTTCGGGAGGTCAGTCCGACCCCAGATGTACAAGAATCACGTGTCAATTATGTTCGTAGCCAAAGATATGAACTTAAAACCTATGTCATTTATTGATTTTGAATTTGAATAAACATCAGTTCATATTTCCAAAACAATACAAAACATCCAGCCAAAAAGTATTCATTAGTGTTGGGGCATGCATGTAGATTGCATTTAGTCAAAAAAAAAAAACACACACTATGTTTTCCTAGACCCTTTGATGCCCCATGTGGGTTAATATGGACAAATTTGCATAAAGTTAGGGTTAGGGTTAGGTTAAGGAAAAAGAGTTCTCTCCTAAGAGAGAACAATGCACTCTCCGCTTCAGTCTGAGCTGGTGAGGCAGATCTCCCAGCTATTGGGTTCCACCACCCAAAGGTGGTGGAGGGTCAAAAAATTTAACATAGCATGTTTATAGCTAGTTAGTGAGTCGACTGTTGCGCATAGCGTTTACGGCGTTCATGGCCTTCCTCAGGCGCAGTCGACAATGTGGGTGGCCTAGTATGGCCTACACCACTTGGGCCCGTGCCCAGCTGCTCCCTCCAGGATGCAGTTTAACGTCATGCCCAGGACGGAATTTCCTCTTACCTTCATCTACTCTGTGCGCCCTAGTATGGGATTTGCACAGTTTTCCATCCGGTAAGTACTTGTGGTAAGTAGATCAATTAGTGTTTCCTATTTTACAGGTTTTTCCTTTTAGGGGTTTCCGAATTGTGTCTTTAATGACTTTTTCTTCCTTTTAGGGGTTCCAGGTAAGTATAGGTTGGGTAAGTATTAATTCTCTAATTATAGGTTAATTTGGTGACTAATTATGTCTTTTTCTTCCCATAGGTGTTCCAGAATTGATGTTTTTTCAGGTAAGTGGTCTTCTTTTCCTCCTTTGATCCTCTGATCTTCCCTTCCTTCTTCCTTGGACTTCTACTCCACTCTTCCTCCTAGGTCTCATCCATCTTGGCTCTTCTCTAGGCCTTCAAAAAATTCACTTATATGTGCTAATAAATATATTGACTCTACTGAATTGTCAGTGGTCTTCCTTCATCTGCGTTTAGAATGGCTCACTGTTGGACGTCAGTGGCCCGCAGGAATTTGGCGTGAGTGGCTCAGATAGATAGATGGACTAAGGTCAAATGAGTTGAAAGTAGGGTCTAGAATAGGGAATAGGGTTAGAACAGGGTCAGGGATTAAGAGAAATCACTCCCTCCTCTACCCCCTCCTCTCCACCATCCCCTCCTTTCCTCTTCCCTTTCCCCTTCTCTCTTCCCTGGGCCGTCATTCCTGTTCTCACTAGGAGATCAGGTTCAGGCCCAGAGTCAAGATTAGGGTTAGGGTTAGGGTTAGGGTTAGGGACAGGGCTAGGGTTAGGGATAGGCATCCTCTTTAAGGGTTAAGTTTAGACGTGCCAATCAGGGCTTAGGTTTAGGCGCATACCTCGAATGGGTTAAGTTTAGGCTCCAATTATGGGTTAGGGTTAGGCGCATACATCAAATTGGTTAAGTTTAGTGTTTAGGTTTTGGTTTGGGTGTCAATTAGGACTTAGGGTTAGGGTTAGGGTTAGGGTTAGGTTGAGGGACATAGGGCTTCCCCCGAAAGGAGGAAGCCGGTGCACGCTCCGCCCGCCCAGCGGAGTTCCCGTAACCCCTGTCCCTTTGTGGAGGGTTGGGCCGTTGACGGCGGCGGCCGTAACGGACCTCCGTCCACTCCATGAATTGTTGTAAGTAAGTATGTATTTATATATTTATTTATTTATTGTATGATTGTGTATCAGGTAAGTATGTATTTATTGTATGAGTGTGTTCCAGGTAAGTATGTGTTTATTGTTGTTCCAGGTAAGTATGTTTATTGTTATTTATTGTATGAGTGTTCAGGTAAGTATGTATTGCTAGTATGAATGTATTTATTTCATAATGAATTGATAGATTATTTATTAAATTATTTATTATTATTTATTAGTTTATTTATCTATTAATAATGTATATATTAATAAACAAATAAAAAACAAAAACACTAACAATAAACAACAAAGGAAGGTGTGCCAATTAAAAGAAAAACAAACACGACGTTTCGGCCTCTGAACAGGCCTTCATCAGGTGTAGGCACACTGCAAACTATGATGTGCTCTCTTCGAGAGCTGGAGAAAGAATGAGCCTCTGCTCCAAGCGCTTTTCTATTATGAGCGCTTTTTTATCGCTTTTTTAATTAACGCTTTTTTAACGGTTTTTTATTTAACGGTTTTTTATCGCTTTTTTAACGCTTTTTTTAAAAATTATGTTTTTAACACTTTTTTAACTAAATTAACATTCTCTTTTTATACTTTTTTAACAGGGTTAGGGTTAGGGTTAGGGTTAGGGTTAGGGTTAGGGTTTAGGGTTTAGGGTTAGGGTTAGGGTTTAGGGTTAGGGTTAGGTTAGGGTTAGGGTTAGGGTTAGGGTTAGGGTTAGGGTTAGGGTTAGGGTTAGGTACAGGGGTAATAACCACGATCGGGAAATTCCCGATCCTCTAAAATGTCCATATCTCCACGATGGAATGAGTTATAGACTTGAAATTTTGTACACATGTGTATGAGGTGTGTACCTACGTGTGACGCGAGTTACGTGATGATGTCACTTCCGGTTCCGGAGTTATACCGGAAATAGCCATATCTCGGGAACCGTAGGTCGTAGAGACTCGGGGACGGCACCAGCGTGTTCAGCATGGCCGAATTATGTCAGACGGATCAAGGTTCCAAGGTCGTAGGACTTACCGTTCTCGCGATATTTGCGTTTGAATTAGGGTTAGGGTTAGGGTTAGGGTTAGGGTTAGGGTTAGGTTAAGGAAAAAAGGTTTCCTCTCCAAGGGTTAGGTTTAGGAAATTAAATCCACCCTGAGCCTGGGATGGACTTTAGTGCACTCACTTCTCAGGACGTTACTCCTAAGTTTGTCCCAACGGACACTAGAACCCACCATCCGAAGATAGTGGGCGGGGGTTCAAAAAATTAGACTTTTTCACGTCTGAAATATGTCATAAGGTCGGCCAGATCGCGACGTTTCGGCCAAGAATGTGGCCTTCCTCAGGCGCTGAAACCGACCTGTAGCAAGTGGCGGGTTTGCGCCTTTACTCGCTTTTGTGCCAAGCATCTACCTTTCATCCTATCTTAGGGTTAGGGTTAGGGTTAGGGTTAGGGTTAGGGTTAGGTTAGGTTAGGGTTAGGGTTAGGGTTAGGGTTAGGGTTAGGTTAAGGGAAAAAAGGTTTCTCTCAAAGAGAGAAACCTGGTGCACTCTCCGCTTCGGAGAGGGCACATGGGCAGATCCCAAAGACTGAAACCACCACCCGAAGGTGGTGGGGGTTCAAAAAATTCGACTTATCTTGCCAGATAGTCAGCAGTCAACTGTAGGCGCTACGTTTCGGACCTAGTATGGTCCTTCATCAGGCGCAGTTGACTGAAAGGTAAAAATAACCTGGTATGGCTTACTCACCTAGGGCCCACTGCTCCCTGTTGGATGCCTTTTAACGTCATGCCCAGGGACGGTTTAAAATTGGACCTCACCATCATCTACTCTGCAGTCCTCGATATGGGATTTACTGCAGTTTTCCTTCCGGTGAGTATACCTTCCTTTCACGATGGTTCCAGGTAAGTATAATTCAATTAGCTCTTTAGGGCTTAAACATTTAGGTTTTATTTATGTGCAGGTAAGTGCTTTCTTTTCCTTTTATACAGGTTTCCAGGTAAGTATTTCTTTCTTTGTTCCAGGTAAGTATTGGTTTAATTTTAGGTAAGTAGACCTTAGGGGATTCTCAGGTTTCCTTCTCTTCTGTCCCCTCCCCCTCCCCCATTCCCTCCCAACCTCTTCCCCTTCCCCCATCACCCAACCCTAGGCCGTCATTCCCACTACCTCCAAAGAGGAGCAGGGTCAGGCCCAGGGTCAGGTTCAGGGTTTGTCGGTTTGTCGAGGTTAGGTTTAGAAACAGAGTTAGGGTTAGGAACAGACATCCAATTAGGGGCTTATTTAATACATCCAATTTAGTGGTTAGGGTTAGAGTAGGCTTCCAATTAGGGGTTAAGTTTAGGTCCTCAAAAGGGGTTAGGTTTAGGCGTGTAGCCGCTAGAGGTTAAGTTTAGTATAGGGCTTAGGGTTGGGTGTCAAAAATGACTTACGAGCAGGTCAAAGGGCTCGAGCCCAAGGGACCACATCCCATGACCAACTCCGCGGGACCTGGCCGGGTAGGTTAAGGGAAAAAAGGTTTCTCTCAAAGAGAAACCTGGTGCACCTCTCCGCTTCGGAGAGGGCACATGGGCAGATCCCAAGACTGAAACCACCACCCGAAGGTGGTGGGGGTTCAAAAAATTCGACTTATCTTGCCAGATAGTCAGCAGTCAACTGTAGGCGCTACGTTTCGGACCTAGTATGGTCCTTCATCAGGCGCAGTTGACTGAAAGGTAAGTAGCCTGGTATGGCTTACTCACCTAGGGCCCACTGCTCCCTGTTGGATGCCTTTTAACGTCATGCCCAGGACGGTTAAAAATTGGACCTCACCATCATCTACTCTGCAGTCCTCGATATGGGATTTACTGCAGTTTTCCTTCCGGTGAGTATACCTTCCTTTCACGATGGTTCCAGGTAAGTATAATTCAATTAGCTCTTTAGGGCTTAAACATTTAGGTTTTATTTATGTGCAGGTAAGTGCTTTCTTTTCCTTTTATACACAGGTTTCCAGGTAAGTATTTCTTTCTTTGTTCCAGGTAAGTATTGGTTTAATTTTAGGTAAGTAGACCTTAGGGATTCTCAGGTTTCCTTCTCTTCTGTCCCCTCCCTCCCCATTCCTCCCAACCTCTTCCCCTTCCCCATCACCCAACCCTAGGCCGTCATTCCCACTACCTCCAAAGAGGAGCAGGGTCAGGCCCAGGGTCAGGTTCAGGGTTTGTCGGTTTGTCGAGGTTAGGTTTAGAAACAGAGTTAGGGTTAGGAACAGACATCCAATTAGGGGCTTATTTAATACATCCAATTTAGTGGTTAGGGTTAGAGTAGGCTTCCAATTAGGGGTTAAGTTTAGGTCCTCAAAAGGGGTTAGGTTTAGGCGTGTAGCCGCTAGAGGTTAAGGTTAGGGTTAGGGTTAGGGTTAGGGTTAGGGTTAGGGTTAGGGTTAGGGTTAGGGGTTAGGGTTAGGGTTAGGGGTTAGGGTTAGGGGTTAGGGTTAGGGTTAGGGTTAGGGTTAGGGTTAGGGTTAGGGTTAGGTACAGGGGTAATAACCACGATCGGGAAATTCCCGATCCTCTAAAATGTCCATATCTCCACGGTGGAATGAGTTATAGACTTGAAATTTTGTACACATGTGTATGAGGCGTGTACCTACCTGTGACGTGAGTTACGTGATGATGTCACTTCCGGTTCCGGAGTTATACCGGAAATAGCCATATCTCGGGAACCGTAGGTCGTAGAGACTCGGGGACAGCACCAGCGTGTTCAGCATGGCCGAATTATGTCAGACGGATCAAAGGTTCCAAGGTCGTAGGACTTACCGTTCTCGCGATATTTGCGTTTGAATTTCGCTATTCATTTCAATGGCAGATTAGTTGGTGGCAAAAACAGCCGTGTTTTCGAAAAATCCTCCTCCCAGAAAGTGGTTTGGAGCACGTTTCAGGCCATTTGGAGTTGATACAACATGTCCTTTTAGGTAGTAACTTTTTCACCTAGGTGGCGCTATAGTCACCAAAGTTGACGGACTGACTTGAGGGAGGTCAGTCCGACCCCAGATGTACAAGAATCACGTGTCAATTATGTTAAGTAGCCAAAGATATGAACTTAAAACCTATGTCATTTATTGATTTTGAATTTGAATAAACATCAGTTCATATTTCCAAAACAATACAAAACATCCAACCAAAAAGTATTCATTAGTGTTGGGGCATGCATGTGGGTGCATTTAGTCAAAAAAAAAAAAACACACTATGTTTTCCTAGACCTTTGATGCCCATGTGGGTTAATATGGACAAATTTGCATAAAGTTAGGGTTAGGGTTAGGTTAAGGAAAAAGTTCTCTCCTAAGAGAGAACAATGCACTCTCCGCTTCAGTCTGAGCTGGTGAGGCAGATCTCCCAGCTATTGGGTTCCACCACCCAAAGGTGGTGGAGGGTCAAAATTTAACATAGCATGTTTATAGCTAGTTAGTGAGTCGACTGTTGCGCATAGCGTTTGGCCGTTCATGGCCTTCCTCAGGCATGATCGACAATGTGGAGTGGCCTAGTATGGCCTACACCACTTGGGCCCGTGCCCAGCTGCTCCCTCAGGATGCAGTTTAACGTCATGCCCAGGACGGAATTTCCTCTTACCTTCATCTACTCTGTGCGCCCTAGTATGGGATTTGCACAGTTTTCCATCCAGTAAGTACTTGTGGTAAGTAGATCAATTAGTGTTTCCTATTTTACAGGTTTTTTTTTTCCTTTTAGGGGTTTCGAATTGTGTCTTTAATGACTTTTCTTCCTTTTAGGGGTTCCAGGTAAGTATAGGTTGGGTAAGTATTAATTCTCTAATTATAGGTTAATTTGGTGACTAATTATGTCTTTTTCTTCCATAGGTGTTCCAGAATTGATGTTTTTTCAGGTAAGTGGTCTTCTTTTCCTCCTTTGATCCTCTGATCTTCCTTCCTTCTTCCTTGGACTTCTCCACTCTTCCTCCTAGGTCTCATCCATCTTGGCTCTTCTCTAGGCCTTCAAAAAATTCACTTATATGTGCTAATAAATATATTGACTCTACTGAATTGTCAGTGGTCTTCCTTCATCTCGTTTAGAATGGCTCACTGTTGGGCGTCAGTGGCCGCGGGAATTTGGCGTGAGTGGCTCAGATAGATAGATGGACTAAGGTCAAATGAGTTGAAAGTAGGGTCTAGAATAGGAATAGGGTTAGAACAGGGTCAGGGATTAAGAGAAATCACTCCCTCCTCTACCCCTCCTCTCACCATCCCCTCCTTTCCTCTTCCCTTCCCCCTTCTCTCTTCCTGGGCCGTCATTCCTGTTCTCACTAGGAGATCAGGTTCAGGCCCAGAGTCAAGATTAGGGTTAGGGTTAGGGTTAGGGTTAGGGACAGGGCTAGGGTTGGGATAGGCATCCTCTTTAAGGGTTAAGTTTAGGCGTGCCAATCAGGGCTTAGGTTTAGGCGCATACCTCGAATAGGTTAAGTTTAGGCTCAATTATGGGTTAGGGTTAGGCGCATACATCAAATTGGTTAAGTTTAGTGTTTAGGTTTTGGTTTGGGTGTCAATTGGGACTTAGGGTTAGGGTTAGGGTTAGGGTTAGGTTGAGGGACATAGGGCTTCCCCGAAGGAGGAAGCCGGTGCTTCCAGCCCGCCCAGCGGAGTTCCGTAACCCCTGTCCCTTTGTGGAGGTTGGGCCGTTGGCCGGCGGCGGCCGTCAGGACCTCAAATCCCTCCATGAATTGTTGTAAGTAAGTATGTATTTATATATTTATTTATTTATTGTATGATTGTGTATCAGGTAAGTATGTATTTATTGTATGAGTGTGTTCCAGGTAAGTATGTGTTTATTGTTGTTCCAGGTAAGTATGTTTATTGTTATTTATTGTATGGTGTTCAGGTAAGTATGTATTGCTAGTATGAATGTATTTATTTCATAATGAATTGATAGATTATTTATTAAATTATTTATTATTATTTATTAGTTTATTTATCTATTAATAATGTATATATTAATAAACAAATAAAAAACAAAAACACTAACAATAAACAACAAAGGAAGGTGTGCCAATTAAAGAAAAACAAACACGTGCGTTTGACCTCTGAACAGGCCTTCATCAGGTGTAGGCACACTGCAAACTATGATGTGCTCTCTCTTGAGAGCTGGAGAAAGAATGAGCCTCTGCTCCAAAGCGCTTTTCTATTATGGCGCTTTTTTATATTTTTAATTAACGCTTTTTAACGGTTTTTATTTAACGGTTTTTTTATCGCTTTTTAACGCTTTTTTTAAAAATTATGTTTTTAACACTTTTTTAACTAAATTAACATTCTCTTTTTATACTTTTTTAACAGGGTTAGGGTTAGGGTTAGGGTTAGGGTTAGGGTTAGGGTTTAGGGTTTAGGGTTAGGGTTAGGGTTAGGGTTAGGGTTAGGTTAGGGTTAGGGTTAGGGTTAGGGTTAGGGTTAGGGTTAGGGTTAGGGTTAGGTACAGGGGTAATAACCACGATCGGGAAATTCCCGATCCTCTAAAATGTCCATATCTCCACGATGGAATGAGTTATAGACTTGAAATTTTGTACACATGTGTATGAGGTGTGTACCTACGTGTGACATGAGTTACGTGATGATGTCACTTCCGGTTCCGGAGTTATACCGGAAATAGCCATATCTCGGGAACCGTAGGTCGTAGAGACTCGGGGACGGCACCAGCGTGTTCAGCATGGCCGAATTATGTCAGACGGATCAAGGTTCCAAGGTCGTAGGACTTACCGTTCTCGCGATATTTGCGTTTGAATTAGGGTTAGGGTTAGGGTTAGGGTTAGGGTTAGGGTTAGGTTAAGGAAAAAAGGTTTCCTCTCCAAGGGTTAGGTTTAGGAAATTAAATCCACCCTGAGCCTGGGATGGACTTTAGTGCACTCACTTCTCAGGACGTTACTCCTAAGTTTGTCCCAACGGACACTAGAACCCACCATCCGAAGATAGTGGGCGGGGGTTCAAAAAATTAGACTTTTTCACGTCTGAAATATGTCATAAGGTCGGCCAGATCATGGCGTTTCGGCCAAGAATGTGGCCTTCCTCAGGCGCTGAAACCGACCTGTAGCAAGTGGCGGGTTTGCGCCTTTACTCGCTTTTGTGCCAAGCATCTACCTTTCATCCTATCTTAGGGTTAGGGTTAGGGTTAGGGTTAGGGTTAGGGTTAGGTTAGGTTAGGGTTAGGGTTAGGGTTAGGGTTAGGGTTAGGTTAAGGGAAAAAAGGTTTCTCTCAAAGAGAGAAACCTGGTGCCTCCCGCTTCGGAGAGGGCACATGGGCAGATCCCAAAGACTGAAACCACCACCCGAAGGTGGTGGGGGTTCAAAAATTCGACTTATCTTGCCAGATAGTCAGCAGTCAACTGTAGGCGCTACGTTTGGGACCTAGTATGGTCCTTCATCAGGCGCAGTTGACTGAAAGGTAAATAACCTGGTATGGCTTACTCACCTAGGGCCCACTGCTCCCTGTTGGATGCCTTTTAACGTCATGCCCAGGGCGGTTAAAAATTGGACCTCACCATCATCTACTCTGCAGTCTCGATATGGGATTTACTGCAGTTTTCCTTCAGTGAGTATACCTTCCTTTCACGATGGTTCCAGGTAAGTATAATTCAATTAGCTCTTTAGGGCTTAAACATTTAGGTTTTATTTATGTGCAGGTAAGTGCTTTCTTTTCCTTTTATACAGGTTTCAGGTAAGTATTTCTTTCTTTGTTCCAGGTAAGTATTGGTTTAATTTTAGGTAAGTAGACCTTAGGGATTCTCAGGTTTCCTTCTCTTCTGTCCCTCCCCCCCCATTCCCTCCCAACCTCTTCCCCTTCCCCATCACCCAACCCTAGGCCGTCATTCCCACTACCTCCAAGAGGAGCAGGGTCAGGCCCAGGGTCAGGTTCAGGGTTTGTCGGTTTGTCGAGGTTAGGTTTAGAAACAGAGTTAGGGTTAGGAACAGACATCCAATTAGGGGCTTATTTAATACATCCAATTTAGTGGTTAGGGTTAGAGTAGGCTTCCAATTAGGGGTTAAGTTTGGGTCCTCAAAGGGGTTAGGTTTAGGCGTGTAGCCGCTAGAGGTTAAGTTTAGTATGGGGCTTAGGGTTGGGTGTCAAAAAATGACTTACAGGCAGGTCAAGGGCTCGAGCCCAAGGGACCACATCCCATGACCAACTCCGCGGGACCTGGCCGGGTAGGTTAAGGGAAAAAGGTTTCTCTCAAAGAGAAACCTGGTGCCTCTCCCGCTTCGAGAGGGCACATGGGCAGAATCCCAAGACTGAAACCACCACCCGAAGGTGGTGGGGGTTCAAAAATTCGACTTATCTTGCCAGATAGTCAGCAGTCAACTGTAGGCGCTACGTTTGGGACCTAGTATGGTCCTTCATCAGGCGCAGTTGACTGAAAGGTAAAGTAGCCTGGTATGGCTTACTCACCTAGGGCCCACTGCTCCCTGTTGGATGCCTTTTAACGTCATGCCCAGGACGGTTAAAATTGGACCTCACCATCATCTACTCTGCAGTCCTCGATATACAGGATTTACTGCAGTTTTCCTTCCGGTGAGTATACCTTCCTTTCACGATGGTTCCAGGTAAGTATAATTCAATTAGCTCTTTAGGGCTTAAACATTTAGGTTTTATTTATGTGCAGGTAAGTGCTTTCTTTTCCTTTTATACTTTGAAGGTTTCCAGGTAAAGTATTTCTTTCTTTGTTCCAGGTAAGTATTGGTTTAATTTTAGGTAAGTAGACCTTAGGGATTCTCAGGTTTCCTTCTCTTCTGTCCTCCCTCCCCATTCCCTCCCAACCTCTTCCCTTCCCCCATCACCCAACCCTGGGCCGTCATTCCCACTACCTCCAAGAGGAGCAGGGTCAGGCCCAGGGTCAGGTTCAGGGTTTGTCCGGTTTATCGAGGTTAGGTTTAGAAACAGAGTTAGGGTTAGGAACAGACATCCAATTAGGGGCTTATTTAATACATCCAATTTAGTGGTTAGGGTTAGAGTAGGCTTCCAATTAGGGGTTAAGTTTAGGTCCTCAAAGGGGTTAGGTTTAGGCGTGTAGCCGCTAGAGGTTAAGGTTAGGGTTAGGGTTAGGGTTAGGGTTAGGGTTAGGGGTTAGGGTTAGGGTTAGGGGGTTAGGGTTAGGGTTGGGGTTAGGGTTAGGGGTTAGGGTTAGGGTTAGGGTTAGGGTTAGGGTTGGGGGTTAGGTACAGGGGTAATAACCACGATCGGGAAATTCCCGATCCTCTAAAATATCCATATCTCCACGGTGGAATGAGTTATAGACTTGAAATTTTGTACATGTGTATGAGGCGTGTACCTACCTGTGACGTGAGTTACGTGATGATGTCACTTCCGGTTCCGGAGTTATACCGGAAATAGCCATATCTCGGAACCGTGGGTCGTAGAGACTCGGGGACAGCACCAGCGTGTTCAGCATGGCCGGAATTATGTCAGACGGATCAAGGTTCCAAGGTCGTAGGACTTACCGTTCTCGCGATATTTGCGTTTGAATTTCGCTATTCATTTCAATGGCAGATTCGTTGAGTGGCAAAAAACAGCCGTGTTTTTCCGAAAAATCCTCCTCCCAGAAAGTGGTTTGGAGCACGTTTCAGGCCATTTGGAGTTGATACAACATGTC
>CM020507.1:0-5000 GCA_009823395.1 Thamnaconus septentrionalis | reverse complement strand
GTGAGTCGACTGCCTAGTATGGCTTTGTCGCTCAAGGCCCGTGCACTGCTACCTCCTCCTTCTCAAAAATTGGCTAAAAATTGTTTTCAGGTTGCAGTTTAACGTCGTGCCCAGGACGCATGGTAAGTAAAAATTTAGAATTTGTTAATAGTGATTAATTTAAGTGCTGTGTATAGCTTTTTAGGAATTAATTTGTTACCTGTAATAGACACCCACCGTCATCTACTATGTAAACCCTAGTATGGGATGTTTTACATTTTCCATCAGGTGGGAAGACAAACCCGAAGGTAAGTCTTGTTCAATTAGTATTATCCACCAAATTGCTTATTAATTTCTTTTTTTCTTCCTCCACAGGGCTCCAATTAAAAGGTAAGTATTTGTTGTCCAATTAATTGTTTTCTTCTTTTCCAGGTTTTCTCAGGTAGGTAAGTATCCTTTTCCTCTTCCTCTATCCTTTTATTCTTTTCTTCCTTTTCCTGTCCCCGTCTACTTCCTCCTTTGTCCTACTGTTCTTCCTGTCCTTCTCCTTTGTTCCTCCAGACTTCCTTTCTCCTTTTCTGTTTCCCATCTTCTCTCTTGTTCCTCTGTCGTAACGGATCCTTATCCCTAGCCGCACTAATCTTTTCCCTTTTCTCTTTCAGGTCCTTAATCCGTTGCTTCATCAAGTCTTCTGTCGTCCTCGAAGCCTCCCACCCCCCATCCCCATATAAGCGCTTTAAGCGGTAAATAAATTGGCTCACTGGAATCCTGCGTCAGTGTCCTTCTATATGTGCTCAACCGGTATGATTCTTCGGCGGCAATTCCAAATATAGGCTGAGTGACTAAAAAGACTGATGGGCTCAAGACAAGAGTTAGAAATTGAATCCAGGTCTGGATCGGGGTCCAGGTTAGGCTTTAGGTACAGACATAAGGTTAGAGGTCATAAATGAGTCAAAGAATCAGATACAAGATAGAATGGGGTTAAGGTTCAGCTTAGGGGATAGAAACAGGGTTAGGGTTAGGGTTAGGGTTAGGGTTAGGGTTAGGGTTAGGGTTAGGGGTAGGGTTAGGGTTAGGGTTAGGGTTAGGGTTAGGGTTAGGGTTAGGGTTAGGGTTGGGGTTAGGGGGTTAGGGGGTTAGGGTTAGGGTTAGGGTTAGGGTTAGGGTTAGGGTTAGGTTTAGGAAAAAAGGAGTTTTCTCCAAAGAGAAAACCCGGTGCACACTCTGCAACAGGGTGTGTTCCAGGTGGGCTCCCCAGCCCTCGAGTTCTTCCACCACCCTAAGGTGGTGGGGTTTCAAAAAATTACACATCACGTGTTAGATGCGAAAGACAGCGTTCGCGCGACGTTTCGGCCATAAGATTGGCCTTCATCAGGCGCTGGCTGTCTTGAGGAGCAGGCTGCCTGTAATGGCATTAGCCGCTCAAAAATTGCCCGTGCACTGCTGCACCTCCCTTCCCAAAAATTATTTCCGAATGATTTAATTTAGGGTTAGGGTTAGGGTTAGGGTTAGGGTTAGGGTTAGGGTTAGGGTTAGGGTTAGGGTTAGGGTTAGGGTTAGGGTTAGGGTTAGGGTTAGGGTTAGGTACAGGGGTAATAACCACGATCGGGAAATTCCCGATCCTCTAAAATGTCCATATCTCCACGATGGAATGAGTTATAGACTTGAAATTTTGTACACATGTGTATGAGGTGTGTACCTACGTGTGACGCGAGTTACGTGATGATGTCACTTCCGGTTCCGGAGTTATACCGGAAATAGCCATATCTCGGGAACCGTAGGTCGTAGAGACTCGGGGATGGTACCAGTGTGTTCAGCATGGCCGAATTATGTCAGACGGATCAAGGTTCCAAGGTCGTAGGACTTACCGTTCTCGCGATATTTGCGTTTGAATTTCGCTATTCATTTCAATGGGAGATTCGTTGAGTGGCAAAAAACAGCCAAGTGTTTTTAGGGTTAGGGTTAGGTTTAGGAAAAAAAGGTTTCTCCTCAGAGAAAACCTGGTGCACTCTCTGCGAGAGAGTGTGATCCAGGTGGGCCCCCCAGCCCTTGAGTTTTTCCACCACCCTAAGGTGGTGGGGTTTCCAAAAATTACACATCTTGTGTTGATATGTGAAAGACAGCGTACGCGCGACGTTTCGGCCGTCAGAGTGGCCTTCTTCAGGCGCTGGCTGTCTTGAGAGCAGAGCTGCCTAGAATGGCATTAGCTGCTCGAAAAATTACCCGTGCACTGCTGCACCTCCCTTCCCAAAAATTAAATGCCGAATGTTTTAAATTTAGTGCCGTAAATTGCTTCTTTCAATATTTGTTCTCTAATTTCTTTTTCTTTTTCAGGTTGCAGTTTAACGTCTTGCCCAGGACGGTGAGGTAAGTATCCAATTAAATGTTTTGTCTTTTTATGACCTAATTAATAATTTCTTTCTCTTCTTTCTTTTCAGGGTTCCCGATTCAGGTAAGACAAAGGTAAGTATCCTCTTTTCTTCCTTTCATCTTTTTCTTCCTCTATCCTTTCATTCATCCTTTTCTCTTCCATCCCTGTCTTCTTCCTTCCTCCTGTTCTCTGTTCTTCCTTTGTTTCTCCTTTTCTCCTCCAGTCTTCTTTTCTTCTCTTACGTCAACTATCTGTCTATAGAGCGCTCTAATTGTAATCCTTCTTCTTCTCTTAACAGGTTCTTTTCAAGGCCTCATCAAATTTCCTGCCTTACTCAAGGTCCTAATATTGGCTCAACTGGACTTCCTGTCAACAGTGGCCTTTAATAAATGAGCTCTCCCGGAATGATTAGGCCGGTGGCTTTTTTTTTTGAGAAAATGACCCGAATTAATGGCCTGGAGAAAATGATGGGCTTAGATCAGTTGCTGAAATAAAAATGGCCTCCAACCGGGACCCACAGGCTAGACTGGACAAATTAAACAAGATAGGACTGGAATCATTAGATAGAACTGGGGTTAAGGGAATAATTGAAGTGGATAGACACAGATAGGGTTAGGGTTAGACGTTATTTAAGGGTTATGGTTCGGTTTAGGGTTAGGATAGGGTCGGGGTTAAATCCAAATTAAATACAATGGTTAGGTTTAGGCGTCAAATTAGAAAGGGTTAGGGTTAGGGTTAGGGTTAGGGTTAGGGTTAGGGTTGGGGGGTTAGGGTTAGGTTTTTGGAAAAAAGGCCACGTCCCGAGCCAAGGACGGGCGGTGCACGGGCCTGCCGTGGAGTGGGAAGGCATGTCCCGGGTTCTGGATCCTGGTCTCAAGTTTTTTCACCACCCGAAGGTGGTGGGGGTTCAAAAAATTGTCCTTCTTGACGTCTCAAGTGGATAAAAGGTCGGCGCTGCCGCGACGTTTCGGGCTGGTTTGTGCCCTTCTTCAGGCGAGTGGCCGACCTGAAGGGACCAAGGATGTTTGTCCTTGGCCACTTTTTTGGGCTCTGGGTCTTTCCCTCTGCCCCATTCTTTCCTCTCCTCCTTCTTCTCTTCACTCTGGACTTTCTTCTTGACTTTGTGTCTTTAATTTCTTTTCTTCTTTTGGCTGTAAATTTGTCTTCTCCCTTTTTCCAAATTGTGTATGTGATTGTTAATTAGGGTTAGGGTTAGGGTTAGGGTTAGGGTTAGGGTTAGGGTTAGGGTTAGGGGTTGGGGGTTAGGGTTAGGGGTTGGGGGTTAGGGTTAGGGTTAGGGTTAGGGTTAGGGTTAGGGTTAGGTAAAGGAAAAAAGTTTCCTCTCCTAAGAGAGGAAACAGTGCACTCTCCGCTTCGGAGAAAAGTGCATGGGCAGATCCCCTAGCTAAGGGTCCACCACCCGAAGGTGGTGGGAGATTCAAAAATTCGACATATCTTGTCCAGATAGCCAGCAGTCAACCGTGGGCGCTTCGTTTGGACCTGATACGGTCCTTCATCAGGCGCAGTTGACCGAGTGTGTGTGAGCAGCCTAGTATGGCTTCCTCACCATGGGCCCGCTGCTCCCGTGTGGATGCACTTTAACGTCATGCCCAGGACGGAATAGAACCTTACCATCATCTACTCTGTAGACCACATTGAGGGATTTCCACAGTTTTCCTTCCGGTAAGTATACCTTTCCTTTCACGGATGATCCAGGTAAGTATAATCCAATTGGTTTTCACTCTATAGGGGCTGGTAAGTATGTATTAACTATGTGTGTGCAATTGAGTGCTTCTTTCCTTTAGGGTTTTCTCAATTGGTAAGTATTATGTGTGTGCAATTAAGTGCTTAATTTGATGCCTTTTTACTTTTCAGGGTTTCCAGGTAAGTATTTATTGTTTGTTTACAGGTAAGTAGACCTTGTTTTCCTCCTTTCATCCACTATCCTTCCCATTCGACTTCTTTGTTCCACTAATCAACCTTTCTTCTTCAAGTGCTTCATCCTATCTTCTGACCTTTCTCTTATGCCTTAAAATTTGCACTAATATGTGATATGTAATAAAGCGGCTCTCCAACTTAGTGTGGCCTCTTCTTAGCTCTACCGGTATTTTGCGTCGGGTGGCTTCATATAAATTTGCTCTCCTGGAATTTTTTAGTCAGGGGCTTAAAAATGGTGGCCTGAGTAAATGGCTTAAGAAGATGAATGGGCAATTTTCAAATATGGGTTAGGGTTAGGGACAAGAAAAAAAATTAAGGGTTAGGATAAGGAGAGGGACTATCTTCTGGTTTCCTCCTCCTGTTGTTCTACCCCCTCTCCCTCCCCCTTCCCTTCCCAACCTCTTCCCCTTCCCCCATCCCCCAACCCAAGGCCGTCATTCCCGCCCCCCTCGAAGAGAGAGCGTGGGTCAGGCCAAGGGTCAGGTTCAGGGTTTATCGGTTTGTCAGAGGTTAGGGGTTAGGGTTAGGGTTAGGTTCAGGATAGACTTCCAATTAGGGGCTAAATTTATATCTCCCATCAAGGGTTAGGTTTAGGGCATATTCCCAATTATGGGTTAGGGTTAGGCACATACCCCCAAGGGGTTATGTTTAGTATTAGGGTTTTGTTTGGGTGTCAAAAGGACTTCAAAGAGCAAGCAAAAGGGGCTCTAGC
>CM020506.1:23956628-24007145 GCA_009823395.1 Thamnaconus septentrionalis | reverse complement strand
CTGGAGCCCAGGGTGGCCTGGAGTCAAAGGCTGGTGAGGGCTTGTAGTTCTGGAGAAACATTAAGACAAACGTAGATCATCCCAGGGACAATATGGAGAATAAACTCAAGAAATGGAATTTAAAGTTTACCTTAAGACATTGGAGGTAATTGCAACCAACAGGCTGGACAGGGGACATCTTGTCCGAGATGCCGACGCCCACTGCAACTACAACCTCCACCTCAGGCTGGGCCCCCTTGGTGCGAGTGGGGGACCGGGCAGCAGGGCTGGAGCCCCGGGGTGGCCTGGAGTCAAAGGCTGGTGAGGGCTTGTAGTTCTGGAGGAACATTAAGTCAGCAAAACATCATCCCAGGGACAATATGGAGAATAAACTCAAGAAATGGAATTTAAAGTTTACCTTAAGACCAGGGAGGTGAATGAAACCAAAAGGGTGGCCTTGGGACAGCTTGCCCGATGTGGGGCGGCACCCTGCAATGACAACCTGGGCCTCAGGCTGGGCCCCCCTGGTGTAAGTGGGGGACCGGGCTGAGGGGCCGGAGCCACGGGGTGGCATGGAGTCAAAGGCTGGTGAGGGCTTGTAGTTCTGGAGCAACATTAAGTCAGCCAAAGATCATCCCAGGGACAATATGGAGAATAAACTCAAGAAATGGAATTTAAAGTTAACCTTAAGACATTGGAGGTAATTGTAACCAACAGGCTGGACAGGGGACAGCTTGATCGAGAGGGCGCCGCCCACTGCAACTACAACCTCCGCCTAAGGCTGGCCCCACCTGGTGCAAGTGGAGAACCGGGCAGCGGAGCTGGAGCCCCGGGGTGGCCTGGAGTCACAGGATGGTGAGGGCTTAGAGTTCTGGAGGAAGATTAAGTCAGCCGAAGATCATCCCAGGGAAAATATGGAGAATAAACTCAAGAAATGGAATTTAAAGTTTACCTTAAGACATGGGAGGTGAATGCAACCAACAGGGTGGCCTGGGGACTGCTTGTCCGATGTGGGGCGGCACAAAGCAATGACAACCTGGGCCTCAGGCTGGGCCCCCCTGGTGTAAGTGGGGGACCGGGCTGCGGAGCTGGAGCCCCGGGGTGGCCTGGAGACAAAGGCTGGTGAGGGCTTGTAGTTCTGGATGAAGATTAAGTCAGCCGAAGATCATCCCAGGGAAAATATGGAGAATAAACTCAAGAAATGGAATTTAAAGTTTACCTTAAGACATGGGAGGTAAACAGGACAGGGGACAGCTTGATGGAGAGGGTGCCGTCCACTGTAAGGACAACAATCGCCTCAGGCAGGGACCCCCTGGTGTGAGTGGGGGACCGGGAAGCAGGGCTGGAGCCCTGGGTGAGTGGCTGGAGCCACGGGGTGGCATGGAGTCAAAGGCTGGTGAGGGCTTTTAGTTCTGGAGCAACATTAAGTCAGCCAAAGATAATCCCAGGGACAATATGGAGAATAAACTCATTCATTAATTCATTCATCTTCTATACCCGCTTATTCCAATTCAGGGTCACGGGGGTCTGCTGGAGCCTATCCCAGCTGTCTTAGGGCGAAGGCAGGGTACACCCTGGACAAGTCGCCAGTTCATCGCAGGGCGAGAATAAACTCAAGAAATGGAATTTAAAGTTTACCTTAAGACATTGGAGGTAATTGCAACCAACAGGCTGGACAGGGGACAGCTTGATCGAGAGGGCGCCGCCCACTGCAACTAAAACCTCCGTCTGAGGCTGGCCCCAACAGGTGCAAGTGGAGAACTGGGCAGCGGAGCTGGAGCCCCAGAGTGGCCTGGAGTCACAGGATGGTGAGGGCTTGGAGTTCTGGAGCAACATTAAGTCAGCCGAAGATCATCCAAGGGAAATGGAACTTAAAGTTTACCTTAAGACCTGGGAGGTGAATGCAACCAACAGGGTGGCCTGGGGACAGCTTGTCCGATGTGGGGCGGCACCCTGCAATGACAACCTGGGCCTCAGGCTGGGGCCCCCTGGTGTAAGTGGGGGACCGGGCTGCGAAGCTGGAGCCCCGGGTCGGCCTGGATCACAGGCTGGTGAGGGCTTATAATTCTGGAGGAAGATTAAGTCAGCCGAAGATCATCCCAGGGACAATATGGAGAATAAACTCAAGAAATGGAATTTAAAGTTTACCTTAAGACATGGGAGGTAAATACAACCAACAGGGTGGCCAGGGGACAGCTTGATCGAGAGGGTGCCGTCCACTGCAACGACAACAATCGACTCAGGCAGGGACCCCCTGGTGTGAGTGGGGGACCGGGAAGCAGGGCTGGAGCACTGGGTGAGGGGCTGGAGCCACGGGGTGGCATGGAGTCAAAGGCTGGTGAGGGCTTGTAGTTCTGGAGCAACATTAAGTCAGCCAAAGATCATCCCAGGGACAATATGGAGAATAAACTCAAGAAATGGAATTTAAAGTTTACCTTAAGACATTGGAGGTAATTGCAACCAACAGGCTGGACAGGGGACAGCTTGATCGAGAGGGCGCCGCCCACTGCAACTAAAACCTCCGTCTGAGGCTGGCCCCACCAGGTGCAAGTGGAGAACTGGGCAGCGGAGCTGGAGCCCCAGAGTGGCCTGGAGTCACAGGATGGTGAGGGCTTGGAGTTCTGGAGCAACATTAAATCAGCCAAAGATCATCCAAGGGAAATGGAACTTAAAGTTTACCTTCAGAAATGGGAGGTGAATGCAACCAACAGGGTGGCCTGGGGACAGCTTGTCCGATGTGGGGCGGCACCCTGCAATGACAACCTGGGCCTCAGGCTGGGACCCCCTGGTGTAAGTGGGGGACCGGGCTGCGGAGCTGGAGCCCCGGGTCGGCCTGGATCACAGACTGGTGAGGGCTTATAGTTCTGGAGGAAGATTAAGTCAGCCGAAGATCATCCCAGGGACAATATGGAGAATAAACTCAAGAAATGGAATTTTTTAAGTTTACCTTAAGACATGGGAGGTGAATGCAACCAACAGGGTGGCCTGGGGACAGCTTGTCCGATGTGGGGCGGCACAAAGCAATGACAACCTGGGCCTCAGGCTGGGCCCCCCTGGTGTAAGTGGGGGACCGGGCTGCGGAGCTGGAGCCCCGGGGTGGCCTGGAGACAAAGGCTGGTGAGGGCTTGTAGTTCTGGAGCCACATTAAGTCAGCCGAAGATCATCCCAGGGAAAATATGGAGAATAAACTCAAGAAATGGAATTTAAAGTTTACGTTAAGACATGGGAGGTAAAAACCAACCAACAGGGTAGCCAGGGGACAGCTTGATCGAGAGGGTGCCGTCCATTGCAACGACAACAATCGCCTCAGGCAGGGACCCCCTGGTGCGAGTGGGCGACCGGGCAGCAGGGCTGGAGCCCTGGGTGGCATGGAGTCACAGGATGGTGAGGGCTTGGTTTTCTGGAGCAACATTAAGTCAGCCAAAGATCATCCAAGGGAAATGGAATTTAAAGTTTACCTTAAGACCTGGGAGGTGAATGCAACCAACAGGGTGGCCTGGGGACAGCTTGTCCGATGTGGGGCGGCACCCTGCAATGACAAACTGGGCCTCAGGCTGGGACCCCCTGGTGTAAGTGGGGGACCGGGCTGCGGAGCTGGAGCCCAGGTCGGCCTGGATCACAGGCTGGTGAGGGCTTATAGTTCTGGAGGAAGATTAAGTCAGCCGAAGATCATCCCAGGGAAAATATGGAGAATAAACTCAAGAAATGGAATTTAACGTTTACCTTAAGACATGGGAAGAAAATGCAACCAACAGGGTGGCCTGGGGACAGCTTGCCCGATGTGGGGCGGCACCCTGCAATGACAACCTGGGCCTCAGGCTGGGCCCCCCTGGTGTAAGTGGGGGACCGGGCTGGGGAACTGGAGCCCCGCGGTGGCCTGGAGACAAAGGCTGGTGAGGGCTTGTAGTTCTGGATGAAGATTAAGTCAGCCGAAGATCATCCCAGGGAAAATATGGAGAATAAACTCAAGAAATGGAATTTAAAGTTTACTTTAAGACATGGGAGGTAAATACAACCAACAGGGTGGCCAGGGGACAGCTTGATCGAGAGGGCGCCGCCCACTGCAACTACAACCTCCGCCTAAGGCTGGCCCCACCTGGTGCAAGTGGAGAACCGGGCAGCGGAGCTGGAGCCCCGGGGTGGCCTGGAGTCACAGGATGGTGAGGGCTTGGAGTTCTGGAGCAACATTAAGTCAGCCGAAGATCATCCAAGGGAAATGGAACTTAAAGTTTACCTTAAGACCTGGGAGGTGAATGCAACCAACAGGGTGGCCTGGGGACAGCTTGTCCGATGTGGGGCGGCACCCTGCAATGACAACCTGGGCCTCAGGCTGGGACCCCCTGGTGTAAGTGGGGGACCGGGCTGCGGAGCTGGAGCCCCGGGTCGGCCTGGATCACAGGCTGGTGAGGGCTTATAGTTCTGGAGGAAGATTAAGTCAGCCGAAGATCATCCCAGGGACAATATGGAGAATAAACTCAAGAAATGGAATTTAAAGTTTACCTTAAGACATGGGAGGTAAATACAACCAACAGGGTGGCCAGGGGACAGCTTGATCGAGAGGTGCCGTCCACTGCAGCGACAACAATCGCCTCAGGCAGGGACCCCCTGGTGTGAGTGGGGGACCGGGAAGCAGGGCTGGAGTCCTGGGTGAGGGGCTGGAGCCACGGGGGTGGCATGGAGTCAAAGGCTGGTGAGGGAGTTCTGGAGCAACATTAAGTCAGCCAAAGATCATCCCAGGGACAATATGGAGAATAAACTCAAGAAATGGAATTTAAAGTTTACCTTAAGACATGGGAGGTAAATGCAACCAACAGGGTGGCCAGGGGACAGCTTGATCGATGTGGGGCGCCGCCCCTGCAATGACAACCTGGGCCTCAGGCTGGGCCCCCCCCTGGTGCAAGTGGGGAGAACTGGGCAGCGGAGCTGGAGCCCCAGGGTGGCCTGGAGTCACAGGATGGTGAGGGCTTGGAGTTCTGGAGCAACATTAAGTCAGCCAAAGATCATCCAGGGAAATGGAATATGGAAATTAAAGTTTACCTTAAGACATGGGAGGTGAATGCAACCAACAGGGTGGCCTGGGGACAGCTTGTCCGATGTGGGCGGCACCCTGCAATGACAACCTGGGCCTCAGGCTGGGACCCCCTGTGTGTAAGTGGGGACCAGGCTGCTGGAGCTGGAGCCAGGTCGGCCTGGATCACAGGCTGGTGAGGGCTTATAGTTCTGGAGGAAGATTAAGTCAGCAAAGATCATCCCAGGGAAAATATGGAGAATAAACTCAAGAAATGGAATTTAAAGTTTACCTTAAGACATGGGAGGTGAATGCAACCAACAGGGTGGCCTGGGGACAGCTTGTCCGATGTGGGGGGCGGCACCTGCAATGACAACCTGGGCCTCAGGCTGGGCCCCCCTGGTGTAAGTGGGGGACCAGGCTGGGCTGGAGCTGGAGCCCGGGGTGGCCTGGATCAAAGGCTGGTGAGGGCTTATAGTTCTGGAGGAACATTAAGTCAGCCAAAAGATCATCCCAGGGAAAATATGGAGAATAAACTCAAGAAATGGAATTTAAAGTTTACCTTAAGACATGGGAGGTAAATGCAACCAACAGGGTGGCCTGGGGACAGCTTGTCCGATGTGGGGCGGCACCCTGCAATGACAACCTGGGCCTCAGGCTGGGCCCCCCTGGTGTAAGTGGGGGACCGGGCTGCGGAGCTGGAGCCCCGGGGTGGCCTGGATCACAGGCTGGTGAGGGCTTATAGTTCTGGAGCAACATTAAGTCAGCCAAAGATCATCCCAGGGAAAATATGGAGAATAAACTCAAGAAATGGAATTTAAAGTTTACCTTAAGACCTGGGAGGTGAATGCAACCAACAGGGTGGCCTGGGGACAGCTTGTCCGATGTGGGGCGGCACAAAGCAATGACAACCTGGGCCTCAGGCTGGGCCCCCCTGGTGTAAGTGGGGGACCGGGCTGCGGAGCTGGAGCCCCGGGGTGGCCTGGATCACAGGCTGGTGAGGGCTTATAGTTCTGGAGGAAGATTAAGTCAGCCAAAGATCATCCCAGGGAAAATATGGAGAATAAACTCAAGAAATGGAATTTAAAGTTTACCTTAAGACATGGGAAGAAAATGCAACCAACAGGGTGGCCTGGGGACAGCTTGATCGATGTGGGTGGCACACTGCAATGACAACCTGGGCCTCAGGCTGGGCCCCCTGGTGTAAGTGGGGGGCTGGAGCCCTGGGTGAGGGCTGGAGCCCAGGGGTGGCCTGGAGTCAAAGGCTGGTGAGGGCTTGTAGTTCTGGAGCAACATTAAGTCAGCCAAAGATCATCCCAGGGACAATATGGAGAATAAACTCAAGAAATGGAATTTAAAGTTTACCTTAAGACATGGGAGGTAAATGCAACCAACAGGGTGGCCAGGGGACAGCTTGATCCGATGTGGGCCGCCCACTGCAATGACAACCTGGGCCTCAGGCTGGGACCCCCCCTGGTGTAAGTGGGGGACCGGGCAGCGGGGCTGGAGCCCAGGGTGGCATGGAGTCAAAGGCTGGTGAGGGCTTGTAGTTCTGGAGCAACATTAAGTCAGCAGAAAGATCATCCAGGAAAATATGGAGAATAAACTCAAGAAATGGAATTTAAAGTTTACCTTAAGACATGGGAGGTAAATGCAACCAACAGGGTGGCCTGGGGACAGCTTGTCCGATGAGGGTGCGGCACACTGCAATGACAACCTGGGCCTCAGGCAGGGCCCCCCTGGTGTAAGTGGGGGACGGGCTGCAGGGCTGGAGCCCTGGGTGAGGGCCTGGAGCCATAAGGCTGGTGAGGGCTCATAGTTCTGGAGCAACATTAAGTCAGCCAAAGATCATCCCAGGGAAATATGGAGAATAAACTCAAGAAATGGAATTTAAAGTTTACCTTAAGACCTGGGAGGTGAATGCAACCAACAGGGTGGCCTGGGGACAGCTTGTCCGATGTGGGGCGGCACCCTGCAATGACAACCTGGGCCTCAGGCTGGGCCCCTGGTGTAAGTGGGGGACCGGGCTGCGGAGCTGGAGCCCCGGGTGGCCTGGATCAAAGGCTGGTGAGGGCTTGTAGTTCTGGAGCAACATTAAGTCAGCCAAAAGATCATCCCAGGGACAATATGGAGAATAAACTCAAGAAATGGAATTTAAAGTTTACCTTAAGACATGGGAGGTAAATGCAACCAACAGGGTGGCCAGGGGACAGCTTGTCGATGGGGGGCGGCCACTGCAATGACAACCTCGCCTCAGGCTGGGACCCCCCCTGGTGGGGAAGTGGAGCAGGACCGGGCCTGGGCGGGGCTGGAGCCCCAGGGTGGCCTGGAGTCAAAGGCTGGTGAGGGCTTGTAGTTCTGGAGCAACATTAAGTCAGCCAAAGATCATCCCAGGGACAATAAAGATAAACTCAAGAAATGGAATTTAAAGTTTACCTTAAGACCTGGGAGGTGAATGCAACCAACAGGGTGGCCTGGGGACAGCTTGTCAGATGTGGGGCGGCACAAAGCAATGACAACCTGGGCCTCAGGCTGGGACCCCCTGGTGTAAGTGGGGGACCGGGCTGCGGAGCTGGAGCCCCGGGTCGGCCTGGATCAAAGGCTGGTGAGGGCTTATAGTTCTGGAGCAACATTAAGTCAGCCAAAGATCATCCCAGGGAAAATATGGAGAATAAACTCAAGAAATGGAATTTAAAGTTTACCTTAAGACATGGGAGGAAAATGCAACCAACAGGGTGGCCTGGGGACAGCTTGATCGAGAGGGTGCGGCACCCTGCAATGACAACCTGGGCCTCAGGCAGGGGCCCCCTGGTGTAAGTGGGGCAGCAGGGCTGGGCCTGGGTGAGGGGCTGGAGCCCAGGGTGGCCTGGAGTCAAAGGCTGGTGAGGGCTTGTAGTTCTGGAGCAACATTAAGTCAGCCAAAGATCATCCCAGGGAAAATATGGAGAATAAACTCAAGAAATGGAATTTAAAGTTTACCTTAAGACATGGGAGGTGAATGCAACCAACAGGGTGGCCTGGGGGACAGCTTGTCCGATGTGGGGCGGCACCTGCAATGACAACCTGGGCCTCAGGCTGGCCCCCCCCTGGTGTAAGTGGGGGACCGGGCTGCGGAGCTGGAGCCCAGGGTGGCCTGGAGTCACAGGCTGGTGAGGGCTTATAGTTCTGGAGCAAGATTAAGTCAGCCGAAGATCATCCCAGGAAAATATGGAGAATAAACTCAAGAAATGGAATTTAAAGTTTACCTTAAGACATGGGAGGTGAATGCAACCAACAGGGTGGCCTGGGGACAGCTTGTCCGATGTGGGCGGCACACTGCAATGACAACCTGGGCCTCAGGCTGGGACCCCCTGGTGTAAGTGGGGGACCGGGGCTGGGAGCTGGGTGAGGGGCTGGGCCAGCGGGGTGGCCTGGATCAACAGGCTGGTGAGGGCTTATAGTTCTGGAGCAACATTAAGTCAGCCGAAAGATCATCCCAGGGACAATATGGAGAATAAACTCAAGAAATGGAATTTAAAGTTTACCTTAAGACATGGGGAAAATGCAACCAACAGGGTGGCCAGGGGACAGCTTGATCGAGAGGGTGCCGCCCACTGCAACGACAACAATCGCCTCAGGCAGGGACCCCCTGGTGTAGTGGGGACCGGGCAGCAGCAGGCTGGAGCCCTGGGTGAGGGGCTGGAGCCACAGGGTGGTGAGTCAAAGGCTGGTGGCTTTGTAGTTCTGGAGCAACATTAAGTCAGCCAAAGATCATCCCAGGGACAATATGGAGAATAAACTCAAGAAATGGAATTTAAAGTTTACCTTAAGACATGGGAGGTAAATGCAACCAACAGGGTGGCCAGGGACAGCTTGATCGATGAGGGCGCCGCCCACTGCAACTACAACCTCCGCCTCAGGCTGGCCCCACCTGGTGCAAGTGGAGGACCGGGCAGCGGAGCTGGAGCCCAGGGTGGCCTGGAGTCAAAGGATGGTGAGGGCTTGGAGTTCTGGAGCAACATTAAGTCAGCCAAAGATCATCCAGGGACAAATGGAGAAATGGAATTTAAAGTTTACCTTAAGACCTGGGAGGTGAATGCAACCAACAGGGTGGCCTGGGGACAGCTTGTCCGATGTGGGCGGCACCCTGCAATGACAACCTGGGCCTCAGGCTGGGCCCCCCTGGTGTAAGTGGGGGACCGGGCTGCGGAGCTGGAGCCCCGGGTCGGCCTGGATCACAGGCTGGTGAGGGCTTATAGTTCTGGAGCAAGATTAAGTCAGCCAAAGATCATCCCAGGGACAATATGGAGAATAAACTCAAGAAATGGAATTTAAAGTTTACCTTAAGACATGGGAAGAAAATGCAACCAACAGGGTGGCCTGGGGACAGCTTGTCCGATGTGGGGCGGCACCCTGCAATGACAACCTGGGCCTCAGGCTGGGCCCCCCTGGTGTAAGTGGGGGACCGGGCTGCGGAGCTGGAGCCCGGGGTGGCCTGGAGTCACAGGCTGGTGAGGGCTTATAGTTCTGGAGCAACATTAAGTCAGCCGAAGATCATCCCAGGGAAAATATGGAGAATAAACTCAAGAAATGGAATTTAAAGTTTACCTTAAGACATGGGAGGTAAATGCAACCAACAGGGTGGCCAGGGGACAGCTTGATCGAGAGGGCGCCGTCCACTGCAATGACAACCTCCGCCTCAGGCAGGCCCCCCTGGTGCAAGTGGAGACCGGGCAGCAGGGCTGGAGCCCTGGAGGCTGGAGCCACGGGGTGGCCTGGAGTCACAGGCTGGTGAGGGCTTGTAGTTCTGGAGCAACATTAAGTCAGCCAAAGATCATCCCAGGGAAATGGAATAAACTCAAGAAATGGAATTTAAAGTTTACCTTAAGACCTGGGAGGTGAATGCAACCAACAGGGTGGCCTGGGGACAGCTTGTCCGATGTGGGGCGGCACACTGCAATGACAACCTGGGCCTCAGGCTGGCCCCCCTGGTGTAAGTGGGGGACCCGGCTGCGGAGCTGGAGCCAGGGGTGGCCTGGATCACAGGCTGGTGAGGGCTTATAGTTCTGGAGCAACATTAAGTCAGCCAAAGATCATCCCAGGGAAATATGGAGAATAAACTCAAGAAATGGAATTTAAAGTTTACCTTAAGACATGGGAGGTGAATGCAACCAACAGGGTGGCCTGGGGACAGCTTGTCCGATGTGGGGCGGCACCTGCAATGACAACCTGGGCCTCAGGCTGGGCCCCTGGTGTAAGTGGGGACCGGGCTGCGGAGCTGGAGCCCAGGGTGGCCTGGAGACAAAGGCTGGTGAGGGCTTGTAGTTCTGGAGGAAGATTAAGTCAGCCGAAGATCATCCCAGGGAAAATATGGAGAATAAACTCAAGAAATGGAATTTAAAGTTTACCTTAAGACATGGGAGGTAAAAATGCAACCAACAGGGTGGCCTGGGGACAGCTTGATCGATGTGGGTGCCGCACACTGCAATGACAACAATCGCCTCAGGCTGGGTCCCCCCTGGTGCAAGTGGGGACCGGGGCTGGGGCTGGAGCCAGCGGGCTGGAGCCAAAGGGTGGTGATGGAGTCACAGGATGGTGAGGGCTTGGTCAGTTCTGGAGCAACATTAAGTCAGCCGAAGATCAATATGGAGAATAAACTCAAGAAATGGAACTTAAAGTTTACCTTAAGACCTGGGAGGTGAATGCAACCAACAGGGTGGCCTGGGGACAGCTTGTCCGATGTGGGGCGGCACCCTGCAATGACAACCTGGGCCTCAGGCTGGCCCCCCTGGTGTAAGTGGGGGACCGGGCAGGGCTGGAGCTGGAGCCCTGGGTGGCCTGGAGTCAACAGGCTGGTGAGGGCTTATAGTTCTGGAGGAAGATTAAGTCAGCCGAAGATCATCCCAGGAAAATATGGAGAATAAACTCAAGAAATGGAATTTAAAGTTTACCTTAAGACATGGGAGGTGAATGCAACCAACAGGGTGGCCTGGGGACAGCTTGTCCGATGTGGGGCGGCACACTGCAATGACAACCTGGGCCTCAGGCTGGGCCCCCCTGGTGTAAGTGGGGGACCGGGCTGCGGAGCTGGAGCCCCGGGGTGGCCTGGAGACAAAGGCTGGTGAGGGCTTGTAGTTCTGGAGCAACATTAAGTCAGCCAAAGATCATCCCAGGGAAAATATGGAGAATAAACTCAAGAAATGGAATTTAAAGTTTACCTTAAGACATGGGAGGTAAATGCAACCAACAGGGTGGCCAGGGGACAGCTTGATCGAGAGGGTGCGGCCCACTGCAATGACAACAATCGCCTCAGGCAGCCCCCCCTGGTGCGAGTGGGGGACCGGGCAGCAGGGCTGGAGCCCTGGGTGGGCTGGAGCCACAAAGGCATGGGTCACAGGCTGGTGAGGGCTTGTAGTTCTGGAGCAACATTAAGTCAGCCAAAGATCATCCAATATGGAGAATAAACTCAATGGAACTTAAAGTTTACCTTAAGACCTGGGAGGTGAATGCAACCAACAGGGTGGCCTGGGGACAGCTTGTCCGATGTGGGGCGGCACCCTGCAATGACAACCTGGGCCTCAGGCTGGGACACCCTGGTGTAAGTGGGGGACCGGGCTGGGGAGCTGGAGCCCGGGGGTGGCCTGGATCACAGGCTGGTGTGAGGGCTTATAGTTCTGGAGGAAGATTAAGTCAGCGAAGATCATCCCAGGAAAATATGGAGAATAAACTCAAGAAATGGAATTTAAAGTTTACCTTAAGACATGGGAAGAAAATGCAACCAACAGGGTGGCCTGGGGACAGCTTGTCCGATGTGGGGCGGCACCCTGCAATGACAACCTGGGCCTCAGGCTGGGCCCCCCTGGTGTAAGTGGGGGACCGGGCTGGGCCCTGGCTGGAGAGCCACGGGTGGCCTGGAGTCAAAGGCTGGTGAGGGCTTGTAGTTCTGGAGCAACATTAAGTCAGCCAAAGATCATCCCAGGGAAAATATGGAGAATAAACTCAAGAAATGGAATTTAAAGTTTACCTTAAGACATGGGAGGTAAATGCAACCAACAGGGTGGCCAGGGGACAGCTTGATCAAGAGGAGGGCGCCGCCCACTGCAACTAACAACCTCGCCTCAGGCTGGGACACCTGGTGCAAGTGGAGAACCGGGCAGCGGAGCTGGAGCCCTGGGGTGGCCTGGAGTCACAGGATGGTGAGGGCTTGGAGTTCTGGAGCAACATTAAGTCAGCCAAAGATCATCCAGGGAAATGGAACTTAAAGTTTACCTTAAGACCTGGGAGGTGAATGCAACCAACAGGGTGGCCTGGGGACAGCTTGTCCGATGTGGGGCGGCACCCCTGCAATGACAACCTGGGCCTCAGGCTGGGCCCCTGGTGTAAGTGGGGGACCGGGCTGCGGAGCTGAGCCCGGGTGGCCTGGATCAAAGGCTGGTGAGGGCTTATAGTTCTGGAGCAACATTAAGTCAGCCAAAGATCATCCCAGGGACAATATGGAGAATAAACTCAAGAAATGGAATTTAAAGTTTACCTTAAGACCTGGGAGGTGAATGCAACCAACAGGGTGGCCTGGGGACAGCTTGTCCGATGTGGGCGGCACAGCAATGACAACCTGGGCCTCAGGCTGGGCCCCCTGGTGGCGGTGGGGGACCGGGGCGGAGCTGGAGACCCAGGGGTCGGCCTGGATCACAGGCTGGTGAGGGCTTATAGTTCTGGAGGAAGATTAAGTCAGCCAAGATCATCCCAGGGACAATATGGAGAATAAACTCAAGAAATGGAATTTAAAGTTTACCTTCAGACATGGAGGTAAATGCAACCAACAGGCTGGACAGGGGACAGCTTGATCGATGAGGGCGCCGCACCACTGCAAGCAACAACCTCCGCCTCAGGCTGGCCCCACCTGGTGCAAGTGGAGAACTGGCAGCGGAGCTGGAGCCCTGGGTGGCCTGGAGTCACAGGATGGTGAGGGCTTGGAGTGAGCAACATTAAGTCTGGAGCAACATTAAGTCAGCCAAGATCATCCAAGGAAATGGAACTTAAAGTTTACCTTAAGACCTGGGAGGTGAATGCAACCAACAGGGTGGCCTGGGGACAGCTTGTCCGATGTGGGGCGGCACAAAGCAATGACAACCTGGGCCTCAGGCTGGGCCCCCCTGGTGTAAGTGGGGGACCGGGCTGAAGACCGGAGCTGGAGCCCCGGGTCGGCCTGGATCACAGACTGGTGAGGGCTTATAGTTCTGGAGGAAGATTAAGTCAGCCGAAGATCATCCCAGGGAAAAAATGGAGAATAAACTCAAGAAATGGAATTTTTTAAGTTTACCTTAAGACATGGGAGGTGAATGGAACCAACAGGGTGGCCTGGGGACAGCTTGTCCGATGTGGGGCGGCACAAAGCAATGACAACCTGGGCCTCAGGCTGGGCCCCCCTGGTGTAAGTGGGGGACCGGGCTGCGGAGCTGGAGCCCCGGGGTGGCCTGGAGACAAAGGCTGGTGAGGGCTTGTAGTTCTGGAGCCACATTAAGTCAGCCGAAGATCATCCCAGGGAAAATATGGAGAATAAACTCAAGAAATGGAATTTAAAGTTTACGTTAAGACATGGGAGGTAAAAACCAACCAACAGGGTAGCCAGGGGACAGCTTGATCGAGAGGGTGCCGTCCATTGCAACGACAACAATCGCCTCAGGCAGGGACCCCCTGGTGCGAGTGGGCGACCGGGCAGCAGGGCTGGAGCCCTGGGTGAGGGGCTGGAGCCACGGGGTGGCATGGAGTCACAGGATGGTGAGGGCTTGGTTTTCTGGAGCAACATTAAGTCAGCCGAAGATTATCCAAGGGAAATGGAACTTAAAGTTTACCTTAAGACCTGGGAGGTGAATGCAACCAACAGGGTGGCCTGGGGACAGCTTGTCCGATGTGGGGCGGCACCCTGCAATGACAAACTGGGCCTCAGGCTGGGACCCCCTGGTGTAAGTGGGGGACCGGGCTGGGGAGCTGGAGCCCCGGGTCGGCCTGGATCACAGGCTGGTGAGGGCTTATAGTTCTGGAGGAAGATTAAGTCAGCCGAAGATCATCCCAGGGAAAATATGGAGAATAAACTCAAGAAATGGAATTTAACGTTTACCTTAAGACATGGGAAGAAAATGCAACCAACAGGGTGGCCTGGGGACAGCTTGCCCGATGTGGGGCGGCACCCTGCAATGACAACCTGGGCCTCAGGCTGGGCCCCTGGTGTAAGTGGGGACTGGGCCGGGCTGGGGAGCTGGAGCCCCGGGTGGCCTGGAGACAAAGGCTGGTGAGGGCTTGTAGTTCTGGAGCCACATTAAGTCAGCCGAAGATCATCCCAGGGAAAATATGGAGAATAAACTCAAGAAATGGAATTTAAAGTTTACGTTAAGACATGGGAGGTAAAAACCAACCAACAGGGTAGCCAGGGGACAGCTTGATCGAGAGGGTGCCGTCCATTGCAACGACAACAATCGCCTCAGGCAGGGACCCCTGGTGCAAGTGGGGGACGGGCAGCAGGGCTGGAGCCCTGGGTGAGGGGCTGGAGCCACGGGGTGGCATGGAGTCACAGGATGGTGAGGGCTTGGTTTTCTGGAGCAACATTAAGTCAGCCGAAGATTATCCAAGGGAAATGGAACTTAAAGTTTACCTTAAGACCTGGGAGGTGAATGCAACCAACAGGGTGGCCTGGGGACAGCTTGTCCGATGTGGGCGGCACCCTGCAATGACAACCTGGGCCTCAGGCTGGGACCCCTGGTGTAAGTGGGGGACTGGCTGGAGCTGGAGCCCCGGTCGGCCTGGAGACACAGGCTGGTGAGGGCTTATAGTTCTGGGAGGAAGATTAAGTCAGCCGAAGATCATCCCAGGGAAAATATGGAGAATAAACTCAAGAAATGGAATTTAAACGTTTACCTTAAGACATGGGAAGAAAATGCAACCAACAGGGTGGCCTGGGGACAGCTTGCCCGATGTGGGGCGGCACCTGCAATGACAACCTGGGCCTCAGGCTGGGCCCCCTGGTGTAAGGTGGGGACCGGGCTGGGAACTGGAGCCCCGGGTGGCCTGGAGACAAAGGCTGGTGAGGGCTTGTAGTTCTGGATGAAGATTAAGTCAGCCGAAGATCATCCCAGGGAAAATATGGAGAATAAACTCAAGAAATGGAATTTAAAGTTTACCTTAAGACATGGGAGGTAAATACAACCAACAGGGTGGCCAGGGGACAGCTTGATCGAGAGGGCGCCGCCCACTGCAACTACAACCTCCGCCTAAGGCTGGCCCCACCTGGTGCAAGTGGAGAACCGGGCAGCGGAACTGGAGCCCCGGGGTGGCCTGGAGTCACAGGATGGTGAGGGCTTGGAGTTCTGGAGCAACATTAAGTCAGCCGAAGATCATCCAAGGGAAATGGAACTTAAAGTTTACCTTAAGACCTGGGAGGTGAATGCAACCAACAGGGTGGCCTGGGGACAGCTTGTCCGATGTGGGGCGGCACCCTGCAATGACAACCTGGGCCTCAGGCTGGGCCCCCCTGGTGTAAGTGGGGACCGGGCTGCGGAGCTGGAGCCCCGGGGTGGCCTGGAGACAAAGGCTGGTGAGGGCTTGGAGTTCTGGAGCAACATTAAGTCAGCCAAAGATCATCCAGGACAATATGGAGAATAAACTCAAGAAATGGAATTTTTTAAGTTTACCTTAATACCTGGGAGGTGAATGCAACCAACAGGGTGGCCTGGGGACAGCTTGTCCGATGTGGGGCGGCACAAAGCAATGACAACCTGGGTCTCAGGCTGGGCCCCCCTGGTGTAAGTGGGGGACCGGGCTGCGGAGCTGGAGACCCGGGTCGGCCTGGATCACACGCTGGTGAGGGCTTATAGTTCTGGAGGAAGATTAAGTCAGCCGAAGATCATCCCAGGGACAATATGGAGAATAAACTCAAGAAATGGAATTTAAAGTTTACCTTCAGACACTGGAGGTAATTGCAACCAACAGGCTGGACAGGGGACAGCTTGATCGAGAGGGCGCCGCCCACTGCAAGTACAACCTCCGCCTAAGGCTGGCCCCACCTGGTGCAAGTGGAGAACCGGGCAGCGGAGCTGGAGCCCCGGGGTGGCCTGGAGTCACAGGATGGTGAGGGCTTGGAGTTCTGGAGCAACATTAAGTCAGCCGAAGATCATCCAAGGGAAATGGAACTTAAAGTTTACCTTAAGACCTGGGAGGTGAATGCAACCAACAGGGTGGCCTGGGGACAGCTTGTCCGATGTGGGGCGGCACAAAGCAATGACAACCTGGGCCTCAGGCTGGGCCCCCCTGGTGTAAGTGGGGGACCGGGCTGCGGAGCTGGAGCCCCGGGTCGGCCTGGATCACAGACTGGTGAGGGCTTATAGTTCTGGAGGAAGATTAAGTCAGCCGAAGATCATCCCAGGGAAAAAATGGAGAATAAACTCAAGAAATGGAATTTTTTAAGTTTACCTTAAGACATGGGAGGTGAATGGAACCAACAGGGTGGCCTGGGGACAGCTTGTCCGATGTGGGGCGGCACAAAGCAATGACAACCTGGGCCTCAGGCTGGGCCCCCTGGTGTAAGTGGGGGGACGGGGCTGCGGAGCTGGAGCCCCGGGGTGGCCTGGAGACAAAGGCTGGTGAGGGCTTGTAGTTCGGGAGCCACATTAAGTCAGCCGAAGATCATCCCAGGGAAAATATGGAGAATAAACTCAAGAAATGGAATTTAAAGTTTACGTTAAGACATGGAGGTAAAACCAACCAACAGGGTAGCCAGGGGACAGCTTGATCAAGAGGGTGCCGCCCATTGCAACGACAACAACCGCCTCAGGCAGGGACCCCCTGGTGCGAGTGGGCGATCGGGCAGCAGGGCTGGAGCCCTGGGTGAGGGGCTGGAGCCACGGGTGGCATGGAGTCACAGGATGGTGAGGGCTTGGTTTTCTGGAGCAACATTAAGTCAAAAGATCATCCCAAGATTATCCAAGGAAATGGAACTTAAAGTTTACCTTAAGACCTGGGAGGTGAATGCAACCAACAGGGTGGCCTGGGGACAGCTTGTCCGATGTGGGGCGGACACCCTGCAATGACAACCTGGGCCTCAGGCTGGGACCCCTGGTGTAAGTGGGGACCGGGCTGGGAGCTGAGCCCCAGGTCGGCCTGGATCACAGGCTGGTGAGGGCTTATAGTTCTGGAGGAAGATTAAGTCAGCCGAAGATCATCCCAGGGAAAATATGGAGAATAAACTCAAGAAATGGAATTTAACGTTTACCTTAAGATATGGGAAGAAAATGCAACCAACAGGGTGGCCTGGGGACAGCTTGCCCGATGTGGGGCGGCACCCTGCAATGACAACCTGGGCCTCAGGCTGGGCCCCCCTGGTGTAAGTGGGGGACCGGGCTGCGGAGCTGGAGCCCCGGGGTGGCCTGGAGACAAAGGCTGGTGAGGGCTTGTAGTTCTGGAGCCACATTAAGTCAGCCGAAGATCATCCCAGGGAAAATATGGAGAATAAACTCAAGAAATGGAATTTAAAGTTTACGTTAAGACATGGGAGGTAAAAACCAACCAACAGGGTAGCCAGGGGACAGCTTGATCGAGAGGGTGCCGTCCATTGCAAGTGACAACAATCGCCTCAGGCAGGGACCCCTGGTGCGGAGAAAAGTGGGGCAGGGCTGGAGCCCTGGGTGAGGGGCTGGAGCCACGGGGTGGCATGGAGTCACAGGATGGTGAGGGCTTGGTTTTCTGGAGCAACATTAAGTCAGCCGAAGATTATCCAAGGGAAATGGAACTTAAAGTTTACCTTAAGACCTGGGAGGTGAATGCAACCAACAGGGTGGCCTGGGGACAGCTTGTCCGATGTGGGGCGGCACCCTGCAATGACAAACTGGGCCTCAGGCTGGGACCCCCTGGTGTAAGTGGGGGACCGGGCTGGGGAGCTGGAGCCCCGGGGTGGCCTGGAGACAAAGGCTGGTGAGGGCTTGTAGTTCTGGAGGAAGATTAAGTCAGCCGAAGATCATCCCAGGGAAAATATGGAGAATAAACTCAAGAAATGGAATTTAAAGTTTACCTTAAGACATGGGAAGAAAATGCAACCAACAGGGTGGCCAGGGGACAGCTTGATCGAGAGGGGGCGCCGCCCACTGCAACTAAAACCTCCGTCTGAGGCTGGCCCCACCTGGTGCAAGTGGAGAACGGGCAGCGGAGCTGGAGTCCCGGGGTGGCCTGGAGTCACAGGATGGTGAGGGCTTGGAGTTCTGGAGCAACATTAAGTCAGCCGAAGATCATCCAAGGGAAATGGAACTTAAAGTTTACCTTAAGACCTGGGAGGTGAATGCAACCAACAGGGTGGCCTGGGGACAGCTTGTCCGATGTGGGGCGGCACCCTGCAATGACAACCTGGGCCTCAGGCTGGGCCCCCCCTGGTGTAAGTGGGGGACCGGGCTGCGGAGCTGGAGCCCCGGGGTGGCCTGGAGACAAAGGCTGGTGAGGGCTTGGAGTTCTGGAGCAACATTAAGTCAGCCAAAGATCATCCCAGGGACAATATGGAGAATAAACTCAAGAAATGGAATTTTTTAAGTTTACCTTAATACCTGGGAGGTGAATGCAACCAACAGGGTGGCCTGGGGACAGCTTGTCCGATGTGGGGCGGCACAAAGCAATGACAACCTGGGTCTCAGGCTGGGCCCCCCTGGTGTAAGTGGGGGACCGGGCTGCGGAGCTGGAGACCCGGGTCGGCCTGGATCACACGCTGGTGAGGGCTTATAGTTCTGGAGGAAGATTAAGTCAGCCGAAGATCATCCCAGGGACAATATGGAGAATAAACTCAAGAAATGGAATTTAAAGTTTACCTTCAGACACTGGAGGTAATTGCAACCAACAGGCTGGACAGGGGACAGCTTGATCGAGAGGGCGCCGCCCACTGCAACTACAACCTCCGCTTAAGGCTGGCCCCACCTGGTGCAAGTGGAGAACCGGGGCAGGAGCTGGAGCCCTGGGTGGCCTGGAGTCACAGGATGGTGAGGGCTTGGTAGTTCTGGAGCAACATTAAGTCAGCCAGGGAGATGGAGAATCCAAGGGAAATGGAACTTAAAGTTTACCTTAAGACCTGGGAGGTGAATGCAACCAACAGGGTGGCCTGGGGACAGCTTGTCCGATGTGGGCGGCACACTGCAATGACACAACCTGGGCCTCAGGCTGGGCCCCCCTGGTGTAAGTGGGGGACCGGGCTGCGGAGCTTAAGCCCAGGTCGGCCTGGATCACAGACTGGTGAGGGCTTATAGTTCTGGAGGAAGATTAAGTCAGCCGAAGATCATCCCAGGGAAAAAATGGAGAATAAACTCAAGAAATGGAATTTTTTAAGTTTACCTTAAGACATGGGAGGTGAATGGAACCAACAGGGTGGCCTGGGGACAGCTTGTCCGATGTGGGCGGCACAAAGCAATGACAACCTGGGCCTCAGGCTGGGCCCCTGGTGTAAGTGGGGGACCGGGCTGCGGAGCTGGAGCCCCGGGGTGGCCTGGAGACAAAGGCTGGTGAGGGCTTGTAGTTCGGGAGCCACATTAAGTCAGCCGAAGATCATCCCAGGAAAATATGGAGAATAAACTCAAGAAATGGAATTTAAAGTTTACCTTAAGACATGGGAGGTAAAACCAACCAACAGGGTGGCCAGGGACAGCTTGATCGTAGAGAGGGTGCCGTCCATTGCAACGACAACAATCGCCTCAGGCAGGGACCCCTGGTGCGAGTGGGCGATCGGGCAGCAGGGCTGGAGCCCTGGGTGAGGGGCTGGAGCCACGGGGTGGCATGGAGTCAAGCAGGCTGGTGAGGGCTTGGTTTTCTGGAGCAACATTAAGTCAGCCGAAGATCATCCCAGGGACAATATGGGAAATGGAATTTAAAGTTTACCTTAAGACCTGGGAGGTGAATGCAACCAACAGGGGTGGCCTGGGGACAGCTTGTCCGATCAAGAGGGGCGGCACCCCTGCAATGACAAACTGGGCCTCAGGCTGGGGACCCCTGGTGTAAGTGGGGGGGACCGGGCTGGGGAGCAGGAGGCTCCCGGCCGGCCTGGAGTCACAGGCTGGTGAGGGCTTATAGTTCTGGAGGAAGATTGTCAGTCAAGATCATCCTAGGAAAATATGGAGAATAAACTCAAGAAATGGAATTTAACGTTTACCTTAAGATATGGGAAGAATGCAACCAACAGGGTGGCCTGGGGACAGCTTGTCCGATGTGGGGCGGCACCCTGCAATGACAACCTGGGCCTCAGGCTGGGCCCCTGGTGTAAGTGGGGACGGGCTGCGGAGCTGGAGCCCCTGGGCCTGGGACAAAGGCTGGTGAGGGAGTTCAAAAGGATCATGGTGAGGCTCAAGAAATGGAATTTGTAGTTCGTTAAGACATGGGAGGTAAAAACCAACCAAGCATTAAGTCAGCCGAAGAAGATCATCCCAACGGAAAATATGGAGAATAAACTCAAGAAATGAGAATTTAAAGCTGGACCTTAAGACATGGGAGGTAATTTCAAGCAACATTAAGTCAGCCAGGGGACAGCTTGATGGAACGTAAAGTTTACGCTTAAGCTGCAACAAACAACCTGGGGGACGCCGGCTAGGCTGGCCTGCACGACAACAACTGCCTCAGGCAAGTGGGGGGGACTGGCAGCGGAGCTGGAGCCCCGGGTGGCCTGGAGTCACAGGATGGTGAGGGCTTGGTAGTTCTGGAGGAAGCATTAAGTCAGTCAAGATCATCCCAGGGAAATGGAACTAAACCAAGTGGAATTACCTTAAGACCTGGGAGGTGAATGCAACCAACAGGGTGGCCTGGGGACAGCTTGTCGATGTGGGGCGGCACCTGCAATGACAACCTGGGCCTCAGGCTGGGCCCCCTGGTGTAAGTGGGGGACCGGGCTGCGGAACTGGAAGGGGTGGCCTGGAGACAAAGGCTGGTGAGGGCTTGAACAATAAGTTCTGGATGAAGATTAAGTCAGTCAAAGATCATCCCAGGGAAAATATGGAGAATAAACTCAAGAAATGGAATTTAAAGTTTACCTTAAGACATGGGAGGTGAATACAACCAACAGGGTGGCCTGGGGACAGCTTGTCCGTAATGAGGGCGTGCCCACTGCAATGACAACCTCCGCCTCAGGCTGGGCCCCCCCTGTAAGTGGGGGACCGGGCAGCGGAACTGGAGCCCTGGGTGGCCTGAGTCAAAGGCTGGTGAGGGCTTGTAGTTCTGGAGCAACATTAAGTCAGTCAAAGATCATCCTAGGGAAATGGAACTTAAAGTTTACCTTAAGACCTGGGAGGTGAATGCAACCAACAGGGGTGGCCTGGGGACAGCTTGTCCGATGTGGGGCGGCACCAAAGCAATGACAACCTGGGTCTCAGGCTGGGCCCCTGGTGTAAGTGGGGGACCCGGGCAGCGGAGCTGGAGCCCCGGGTCGGCCTGGAGACAAAGGCTGGTGAGGGCTTGGAGTTCTGGAGCAACATTAAGTCAGCCAAAGATCATCCCAGGACAATATGGAGAATAAACTCAAGAAATGGAATTTAAAGTTTACCTTAAGACATTGAGGTAATTGCAACCAACAGGCTGGACAGGGGACAGCTTGTCCGATGAGGGCGGCCCACTGCAATGACAACCTGGGCCTCAGGCTGGGACCCCTGGTGTGCAAGTGGGGACCGGGCTGCAGAGCTGGAGCCCAGGTCGGCCTGGAGATCACAGGCTGGTGTCACAGCTTATAGTTCTGGAGGAAGATTAAGTCAGCCAAAGATTATCCCAGGGACAATATGGAGAATAAACTCAAGGAAATGGAATTTAAAGTTTACCTTAAGACCTGGGAGGAATGCAACCAACAGGGTGGCCTGGGGACAGCTTGTCCGATGTGGGGCGGCACAAAGCAATGACAACCTGGGCCTCAGGCTGGGCCCCTGGTTTGGAAGTGGGGGACCGGGCTATGGAGCTGGAGCCCGGGTGGCCTGGATCACAGGCTGGTGAGGGCTTATAGTTCTGGAGGAACATTAAGTCAGCCGAAGATCATCCCAGGGAAAATATGGAGAATAAACTCAAGAAATGGAATTTAAAGTTTACCTTAAGACATGGGAGGTGAATGCAACCAACAGGGTGGCCTGGGGACAGCTTGATCGATGTGGGGCGGCACTGCAATGACAACCTGGCGTCTCAGGCTGGGCCCCTGGTGCGAGTGGGGGTGGGGACTGGCTGGAGTGCGGAGCTAGAGCCCCGGTCGGCCTGGAGTCAAAGGCTGGTGAGGCTTGTAGTTCTGGAGCAACATTAAGTCAGCCAAGATCATCCCTGGGAAAATATGGAGAATAAACTCAAGAAATGGAATTTAAAGTTTACCTTAAGACATGGGAGGTGAATGCAACCAACAGGGTGGCCTGGGGACAGCTTGTCCGATGTGGGCGGCACAAAGCAATGACAACCTGGCAGCCTCAGGCTGGGCCCCTGGTGCAGGGTGGGGACCGGGCGGAGCTGGAGCCCGGGGGTGGCCTGGAGATCACAGGCTGGTGAGGGCTTATAGTTCTGGAGCAGATTAAGTCAGCCAAGATCATCCCAGGGAAAATATGGAGAATAAACTCAAGAAATGGAACTTAAAGTTTACCTTAAGACCTGGGAGGTGAATGCAACCAACAGGGTGGCTAGGGGACAGCTTGATCGAGAGGGGCGGCCCACTGCAACGACAACCTGGGCCTCAGGCAGGGACCCCTGGTGCGAGTGGGGACCCGGCAGCAGGGCGGGAGCCCTGGGTGGGGCTGAGCCACGGCTCGGCATGGAGTCACAGGCTGGTGAGGGCTTGTAGTTCTGGAGCAAGATTAAGTTGTTCAAGATCATCCCAGGAAAATATGGAGAATAAACTCAAGAAATGGAATTTAAAGTTTACCTTAAGACATGGGAAGTAAATGCAACCAACAGGGTGGCCAGGGGACAGCTTGATCGAGGGGGCGGCCCACTGCAACTAAAACCTGACCTCAGGGCTGGGCCCACCTGGTGCAAGTGGAGAACCGGGCAGCGGAGCTGGAGCCCGAGGGTGGCCTGGAGTCACAGGCTGGTGAGGGCTTGTAGTTCTGGAGCAACATTAAGTCAGCCGAAGATCATCCAAGGGAAATGGAACTTAAAGTTTACCTTAAGACCTGGGAGGTGAATGCAACCAACAGGGTGGCCTGGGACAGCTTGTCGATGTGGGGGCGGCACCTGCAATGACAACCTGGGCCTCAGGCAGGGCCCCCTGGTGTAAGTGGGGGACCCGGGCTGCGGAGCTGGAGCCACGGGGTGGCCTGGAGACATAAGGCTGGTGAGGGCTTGTAGTTCTGGAGCAACATTAAGTCAGCCAAAAGATCATCCCAGGGACAATATGGAGAATAAACTCAAGAAATGGAATTTTTAAGTTTACCTTAAGACCTGGAGGTGAATGCAACCAACAGGGTGGCCTGGGACAGCTTGTCCGATGTGGGGCGGCACAAAGCAATGACAACCTGGGCCTCAGGCTGGCCCCCCCTGGTGTAAGTGGGGACCGGGCTGGAGCTGGAGCCCCGGGTGAGGCCTGGATCACGGTGCATGGTGAGGGCTTATAGTTCTGGAGGAAGATTAAGTCAGCCGAAGATCATCCCCAGGGACAATATGGAGAATAAACTCAAGAAATGGAATTTAAAGTTTACCTTAAGACATGGGAGGTAAATGCAACCAACAGGGTGGAAATTCTGGGGACAGCTTGATCGATGTGGGGCCGCACACTGCAGCGACAACCTCGGGCCTCAGGCTGGGCCCCCCTGGTGCTAAGTGGGAGAACGGGCTGGCGGAGCTGGAGCCTCGGGGTGGCCTGGAGTCAAAAGGCTGGTGAGGCTTGGAGTTCTGAGCAAGATTAAGTCAGCCAAGATCATCCAAGGGAAAATATGGAGAATAAACTCAAGAAATGGAATTTAAAGTTTACCTTAAGACCTGGGAGGTGAATGCAACCAACAGGGTGGCCTGGGGACAGCTTGATCGATGGGGCGCCGCCCACTGCAACCATACAACCTCCGCCTCAGGCTGGGCCCACCTGGTGCAAGTGGAGAACCGGCACGCGGAGCTGGAGCCCCGGGGTGGCCTGGAGTCACAGGATGGTGAGGGCTTGGAGTTCTGGAGCAACATTAAGTCAGCCGAAGATCATCCCAGGGAAATATGGAGAATAAACTCAAGAAATGGAACTTAAAGTTTACCTTAAGACATGGGAAGGTAAATGCAACCAACAGGGTGGCCTGGGGACAGCTTGATCGAGTGGGGGCGGCCCACTGCAACGACAACCTGGGCCTCAGGCTGGACCCCCCTGGTGTAAGTGGGGACAGCAGGGCTCGGAGCTTGAGCTGGAGCCCAGGGGTGGTACATGGAGACAAAGGCTGGTGAGGGCTTGTAGTTCTGGAGCAACATTAAGTCAGCCAAAGATCATCCCAGGGACAATATGAGAATAAACTCAAGAAATGGAATTTAAAGTTTACCTTAAGACCTGGGAGGTGAATGCAACCAACAGGGTGGCCTTGGGACAGCTTGTTCGAGAGGGGCGGCACCCTGCAATGACAACCTGGGCCTCAGGCTGGGCCCCCTGGTGCGGTGGGGGATCGGGCAGCAGGCTGGAGCCCTGGGTAGGGGGCTGGAGTCAAAGGCTGGTGAGGGCTTGTAGTTCTGGAGGAGGGATTAAGTCAGGAAGATCATCCTTAGGAAAATATGGAGAATAAACTCAAGAAATGGAAATTAAAGTTTACCTTAAGACATGGGAGGTAAATGCAAACCAACAGGGTTTGTATACTAGCCTGACAGACAGCTTGATCGGTTGGGGTGCGGTCCACTGCAATGACAACAAACCTCAGGCAGGGACCCCCACTGCAGTGGGCCGGGCAGCAGGGCTGGAACCCTGGGTGAGGGGCTGGAGCCACGGGGTGCTTCAATGGAGTCACAAGGCTGGTGAGGGCTTGTAGTTCTGGAGCAACATTAAGTCAGCCAAAGATCATCAGGGAATATTGAGAATAAACTCAAGCAAATGGCCTGGGAAAGTTTACCTTAAGACATTAATGGAAGAAAATGCAACCAACAGGCTGCTCCTGGGGACAGCTTGTCCGATGTGGAGGCGGCACTCCATGATAACGACAACCTCAGTTTACCATGACATGGAAGAAATGCAACCAACAGGGTGGCCTGGGAGTGGAAGGGACTCTGCAAGACCCAGAGGGAGCCTGGTGTAAGTGGGGCCGGCTGGGCGGGCTGGCCGGGCACGGGTGACCACAGGCTGGTGAGGGCTTATAGTTCTGGAGCAACATTAAGTCAGCCAAAGATTATCCCAGGGAAAATATGGAGAATAAACTCTAAGAAATGGAACTTAAAGTTTACCTTAAGACCTGGAGAGGTGAATGCAACCAACAGGGTGGCCTGGGACAGCTTGTCCGATGTGGGGCGGCACCAAAGCAATGACAACCTGGGCCTCAGGCTGGGCCCCCTGGTGTAAGTGGGGGGGACTGGGCTGCAGAGCTGGAGCTCCCAGGGTCGCCTGCGATCACAGGCTGGTGAGGGCTTATTTCTGGAGGAAGATTAAGTCAGCCGAAGATCATCCTAGGAAAATATGGAGAATAAACTCAAGAAATGGAATTTAAAGTTTACCTAAGACATGGGAAGAAAATGCAACCAACAGGGTGGCCAGGGGACAGCTTGATCGTAGACGGGTGCTGGTTACACTGCAACGACAACAATCACCTACCAGGCAGGGACCCCTGGTCGCAGTGGTGGGGACCGGGCAGCAGGGCTGGAGCCCTGGGTGAGGGGCTTGAGCCCCAGGGTGGCACATGGAGTCAAAGGCTGGTGAGGGCTTGTAGTTCTGGAGCAACATTAAGTCATTATTAAAGATCATCCCAGGGAAAATATGGAGAATAAACTCAAGAAATGGAATTTAAAGTTTACCTTAAGACATGGGAAGAAAAAATGCAACCAACAGGGTAGCCTGGGGACAGCTTGATAGAGAGGAAGCGTTATCTGCCACTGCAACTGACAACCGGGCAGCGCATCTCAGGCTGGGTCACAGCCCCCAGGCTTGAGGGTGTACATTAAGTCAGGGAAAATTTATTCGTGAACTTGAAGTTACTCTTAAGACCTGGTAGGTGAATGTAAACGCCTGGCGGAGCTGGAGCGGCACCCCAGGGTGGCATGGAGTCACAGGAGCTGGTGAGGGCTTGCTTGAGTTCTGGAGCAACATTAAGTCAGCCAAAGATCATCCCAAGGACAATATGGAACTCTAGAAATGGAAATTTACAAGTTTACCTTAACCTGCAGAGGTGGAAATGCAACCAACAGGGTGGCCTGGGGACAGCTTGTCCGACATGGTGGGCGGCACAATAAAGCAATGACAACCTGGGTCTCAGGCTGAGGGCCCCTGGTGTAAGTGGGGGACAGGGCTGCGGAGCTGGAGCCCAGGGGTGGCCTGGAGACAAAGGCTGGTGAGGGCTTATAGTTCTGGAGCAAGATTAAGTCGCCAAAGATCATCCAGGGACAATATGGAGAATAAACTCAAGAAATGGAATTTTAAGTTTACCTTAAGACCTGGGAGGTAAATGCAACCAACAGGGTGGCCTGGGACCGGACAAGCTTGTCCGATGTGGGGCGGTCCCCAGCAGCAATGACAACCTGGAGCCTCAGGCTGGGCCCCCTGGTGTAAGTGGGGACCGGGCTATGGAGCTGGAGCACCGGGTCGGCCTGATCAAAGGCTGGTGAGGGCTTATAGTTCTGGATGCAACATTAAGTCAGCCAAAGATCATCCCAGGAAAATATGGAGAATAAACTCAAGAAATGGAATTTAAAGTTTACCAGCAAGACATGGGAGGTAAATACAACCAACAGGGTGGCCAGGGGACAGCTTGATCGAGAGGGTGCTAGGTCCACTGCTGATCACAACCTCCGCCTCAGGCAGGGACCCCTGGTGCAGAGTGGGGACCGAGGCAACAGGGCTGGAGCATGGGGAGAGCCCACGGGTGGCATGGGAGTCAAAGGCTGGTGAGGGCTTGGAGTTCTGGAGCAACATTAAGTCAAAACCGAAGATCATCTGTAGGGAAAATATGGAGAATAAACTCAAGAAATGGAATTTAAAGTTTACCTTAAGACATGGGAAGAAAATGCAACCCAACAGGGTGGCCAGTTGGACAGTTTTGATCGGGAGACATCGCCAACCCACTGCAGCTATAAAGACCGCCTCAGAGGCCAGGGACCCCCTGGCTGACTGCAGAGTGTATGGAGCCCTGGGCTCAGGGAGCTTGAGCCCCTGGGTGGCCTGGAGTCAACTGGGCTGGTGAGGGCTTGTGGTTCTGGAGCAACATTAAGTCAGCCGAGATCATCCCAAGGGACAATATGGAGAATAAACTCAAGAAATGGAATTTAAAGATTTACCTTAAGACCTGGGAGATGTGAATGCAAACCAACAGGGTGGCCTCGGGACAGCTTGTCCGATGTGGGAATTGGCACGTTGCAATGGGCCTCACAACCTGGGGCGGGCTCAGGCTGGAGCCACCTGAGTCAAAAAAGGCTGGTGAGTGGGGGACATTAAAGGCAGCCAAGGGTTCTGGACAATAGCCACATCGGAAATTAATTGCAAGGCAACATGGAGTCACCAGCTGGTCCTAGAGGCGCCGCCCACTGCAGTCAGCAACCTAGGAGGGAAGCTGGTAAGTCATCGAACGTGAAGCCCCGAGATTGTTACCATCTGGGATGGTGGGCTTGGAGTTCTGGAGATGAATCGGCCAGATCAAGGGAAATGGAACTTTAAAGTTTACCTTAAGACATGGGAGGTAGATACAACCAACAAGGTGGCCTGTTTGGCTTGTCTGATGTCAAGCGGCAAACTGTTACAGCCAGTACCTAGGCCTCAGGCCTGAGCCCCTGGTGTCAAGTGGGGGCCGGCTCTGCCCGGAGCTGGAGCCACGGGGTGACCTGGAGTCAAAAGGCTGAGTGAGGGGCTTGTGGATTCTGGAGCAACAATCACAGTCAGCCAAAGATCATCCCAGGGGACCAATATGGAGAATAAACTCAAGAAGTGGAATTTAAAGTTTACCTTAAGACATTGGAAATTAAATACAATCCAACAGGCTGGCCAGGGGGACAGCTTGATTGAGAGGTGCACGTCCACTGCAGCTACAACTCACAGCCTAAGGCTGGGACACCTGGTGCAGAGTGGAGGTAGCAGGACTGGGCAGGCTGAAGTTTGGCTGCAGGCAACCACAGAAACCACTGGATGGTGAGGGCTTGGAGTTCTGGGATGAAGATCAAGTCAGCGAAGATCATCCAAGGGAAATGGAACTTAAGTTTGTCCCTTAAGACTTTCTAGGTGAATGCAGCCAACAGGGTGGCCTAGAACAACATTGTGACCGATGACACCGGCATTGACACCTGCAATGCCAACCTGGAGCCTCAGGCTGGGCCCCTGGTGTAAGTGGGGACCGGGCTGCGTGAGCTGGAGCCCTGGTCCGGCCTTGGATCACTATATTTAACTTGTTAGTGCTTATAGTTCTGGAGGAGATTAAAATCAGCCAAAGATCACTCCTAGGAGAATTATGGAGAATAAACTCAAGAAATGGAATTTAAAGTTTACCTTAAGACATGGGAGGTGAATGCAACCAACAGGGTGGCCTGGGGACAGCTTGTCCCGATGTGGGGTGGCACACTGCAATGACAACCTGGGCCTCAGGCTGGGACCCCCTGGTAAGTGGGGGGACCGGGCTGGGGAGCTGGAGCCTGGGGTGGCCTGGAGACAAAAGACTGGTGAGGGCTTGTAGTTCTGGAGCAACATTAAGTCACCCGAAGATCATCCCAAGGAAAATATGGAGAATAAACTCAAGAAATGGAATTTAAAGTTTACCTGAAGACATGGGAGGTAATTGCAACCAACAGGCTGGACAGGGACAGCTTGATCGAGAGGGGCGGCACCACTGCAACTACAACCTCCGCCTCAGGCAGGGACCCTAAGGCTAGCCTCCACCTGGTGCAAGTGGAGAACCAGGCAGCGGGAGCTGGAGCCACGGGTGGCCTGGAGTCAAAGGATGGTGAGGGCTGGAGCCCTGGGTGGCCTGGGCAAAGGCTGGTGAGGGCATAGGCTGGTGAGGGCTTGTAGTTCTGGAGCAACATTAAGTCAGCCAAAGATCATCCAAGGGAAATGGAACTTAAAGTTTACCTTAAGACCTGGGAGGTGAATGCAACCAACAGGGTGGCCTGGGGACAGCTTGTCCGATGTGGGGCGGCACCCTGCAATGACAACCTGGGCCTCAGGCTGGGCCCCCCTGGTGTAAGTGGGGGACCGGGCTGGGGAGCTGGAGCCCCGGGGTGGCCTGGAGACAAAGACTGGTGAGGGCTTGTAGTTCTGGAGCAACATTAAGTCACCCGAAGATCATCCCAAGGAAAATATGGAGAATAAACTCAAGAAATGGAATTTAAAGTTTACCTTCAGACATTGGAGGTAATTGCAACCAACAGGCTGGACAGGGGACAGCTTGATCGAGAGGGCGCCGCCCACTGCAACTACAACCTCCGCCTAAGGCTGGCCCCACCTGGTGCAAGTGGAGAACCAGGCAGCGGAGCTGGAGCCCCGGGGTGGCCTGGAGTCAAAGGATGGTGAGGGCTTGGAGTTCTGGAGCAACATTAAGTCAGCCGAAGATCATCCAAGGGAAATGGAACTTAAAAGTTTACCTTAAGACCTGGGAGGTGAATGCAACCAACAGGGTGGCCTGGGGACAGCTTGTCCGATGTGGGGCGGCACCGTGCAATGACAACCTGGGCCTCAGGCTGGGCCCCCCTGGTGTAAGTGGGGGACCGGGCTGCGGAGCTGGAGCCCCGGGGTGGCCTGGAGACAAAGGCTGGTGAGGGCTTGTAGTTCTGGAGCAACATTAAGTCAGCCAAAGCTCATCCCAGGGACAATATGGAGAATAAATTCAAGAAATGGAATTTAAAGTTTACCTTAAGACATTGGAGGTAATTGCAACCAACAGGCTGGACAGGGGACAGTTTGATCGAGAGGGCGCCGCCCACTGCAACTACAACCTCCGCCTAAGGCTGGCCCCACCTGGTGCAAGTGGAGAACCGGGCAGCGGAGCTGGAGCCCCGGGGTGGCCTGGAGTCAAAGGATGGTGAGGGCTTGGAGTTCTGGAGCAACATTAAGTCAGCCGAAGATCATCCAAGGGAAATGGAACTTAAAGTTTACCTTAAGACCTGGGAGGTGAATGCAACCAACAGGGTGGCCAGGGGACAGCTTGTCCGATGTGGGGCGGCACAAAGCAATGACAACCTGGGCCTCAGGCTGGGCCCCCCTGGTGTAAGTGGGGGACCGGGCTGCGGAGCTGGAGCCCCGGGGTGGCCTGGAGACAAAGGCTGGTGAGGGCTTGTAGTTCTGGAGCAACATTAAGTCAGCCAAAGATCATCCAAGGGACAATATGGAGAATAAACTCAAGAAATGGAATTTAAAGTTTACCTTAAGACCTGGGAGGTGAATGCAACCAACAGGGTGAACTGGGGACCGCTTGTCCAATGTGGGGCGGCACCCTGCAATGACAACCTGGGCCTCAGGCAGGGCCCCCCTGGTGTAAGTGGGGGACCGAGCTGGGGAGCTGGAGCCCCGGGGTGGCCTGGAGACAAAGGCTGGTGAGGGCTTGTAGTTCTGGATGAAGATTAAGTCAGCCGAAGATCATCCCAGGGAAAATATGGAGAATAAACTCAAGAAATGGAATTTAAAGTTTACCTTAAGACATGGGAGGTAAATACATCCAACAGGGTGGCCTGCGGACAGCTTGATCGAGAGGGTGCCGTCCACTGCAACGACAACAATCGCCTCAGGCAGGGACCCCCTGGAGCGAGTGGGGGACCGGGCAGCAGGGCTGGAGCCCTGGGTGAGGGGCTGGAGCCACGGTGTGGCATGGAGTCAAAGGCTGGTGAGGGCTTGTACTTCTGGAGCAACATTAAGTAGGCCAAAGATCATCCCAGGGACAATATGGAGAATAAACTCAAGAAATGGAATTTAAAGTTTACCTTAAGACATTGGAGGTAATTGCAACCAACAGGCTGGACAGGGGACAGCTTGATCGAGAGGTCGCCGCCCACTGCAACTACAACCTCCGCCTAAGGCTGGCCATACCTGGTGCATGTGGAGAACCGGGCAGCGGAGCTTGAGCCCCGGGGTGGCCTGGAGTCACAGGATGGTGAGGGCTTAGAGTTCTGGAGCAACATTAAGTCAGCCGAAGATCATCCAAGGGAAATGTAACTTAAAGTTTACCTTAAGACCTGGGAGGTGAATGCAACCAACAGGGTGGCCTGGGGACAGCTTGTCCGATGTGGGGCGGCACCCTGCAATGACAACCTGGGCCTCAGGCTGGGCCCCCCTGGTGTAAGTGGGGAACCGGGCTGCGGAGCTGGAGCCACGAGGTGGCATGGAGTCAAAGGCTGGTGAAGGCTTGTAGTTCTGGAGCAACATTAAGTCAGCCAAAGATCATCCCAGGGACAATATGGAGAATAAACTCAAGAAATGGAATTTAAAGTTTACCTTAAGACATTGGAGGTAATTGCAACCAACAGGCTGGACAGGGGACAGCTTGATCTAGAGGGCGCCGCCCACTGCAACTACAACCTCTGCCTAAGGCTGGCCCCACCTGGTGCAAGTGGAGAACCGGGCAGCGGAGCTTGAGCCCCGGGGTGGCCTGGAGTCACAGGATGGTGAGGGCTTGGAGTTCTGGAGCAACATTAAGTCAGCCAAAGATCATCCAAGGGAAATGGAACTTAAAGTTTACCTTAAGACCTGGGAGGTGAATGCAACCAACAGGGTGGCCTGGGGACAGCTTGTCCGATGTGGGGCGGCACAAAGCAATGACAACCTGGGCCTCAGGCTGGGCCCCCCTGGTGTAAGTGGGGGACAGGGCTGCGGAGCTTGAGCCCCGGGGTGGCATGGAGTCAAAGGCTGGTGAGGGCTTGTAGTTCTGGAGCAACATTAAGTCAGCCAAAGATCATCCCAGGGACAATATGGAGAATAAACTCAAGAAATGGAATTTAAAGTTTACCTTAAGACATGGGAGGTGAATGCAACCAACATGGTGGCCTGGGGACAGCATGTCCGATGTGGCGCGGCACAAAGCAATGACAACCTGGGCCTCAGGCTGGGACCCCTGGTGTAAGTGGGGGACAGGGCTGCGGAGCTGGAGAACCGGGGTGGCCTGGAGACAGAGGTTGGTGAGGGCTTGTAGTTCTGGATGAAGATTAAGTCAGCCGAAAATCATCCAAGGGAAATGGAACTTAAAGTTTACCTTAAGACATGGGAGGTGAATGCAACCAACAGGGTTGCCTGGGGACAGCTTGTCCGATGTGGGGCGGCACAAAGCAATGACAACCTGGGCCTCAGGCTGGGCCCCCCTGGTGTAAGTGGGGAACCGGGCTGCGGAGCTGGAGCCACAGGGTGGCATGGAGTCAAAGGCTGGTGAGGGCTTGTACTTCTGGAGCAACATTAAGTCAGCCAAAGATCATCCCAGGGACAATATGGAGAATAAACTCAAGAAATGGAATTTAAAGTTTACCTTAAGACATTGGAGGTATTTGCAACAAACAGGCTGGACAGGGGACAGCTTGATCTAGACGGCGCCACCCACTGCAACTAAAACCTCCGCCGAAGGCTGGCCCCACCTGGTGCAAGTGGAGAACCGGGCAGCGGAGCTTGAGCCCCGGGGTGGCCTGGAGTCACAGGATGGTGAGGGCTTGGAGTTCTGGAGCAACATTAAGTCAGCTGAAGATCATCCAAGGGAAATGGAACTTAAAGTGTACCTTAAGACCTGGGAGGTGAATGCAACCAACAGGGTGGCCTGGGGACAGCTTGTCCGATGTGGGGCGGCACCCTGCAATGACAACCTGGACCTCAGGCTGGGCCCCCCTGGTGTAAGTGGGGGACCGGGCTGCGGAGCTGGAGCCCCGGGTCGGCCTGGATCACAGGCTGGTGAGGGCTTGTAGTTCTGGAGCAACATTAAGTCAGCCGAAGATCATCCCAGGGAAAATATGTAGAATGAACTCAAGAAATGGAATTTAAAGTTTACCTTAAGACATGGGAAGAAAATGCAACCAACAGGGTGGCCAGGGGACAGCTTGATCGAGAGGGTGCCGTCCACTGCAACGACAACAATCGCCTCAGGCAGGGACCCCCTGGTGCGAGTGGGGGACCGGGCAGCAGGGCTGGAGCCCTGGGTGAGGGGCTGGAGCCACGGGGTGGCATGGAGTCAAAGGCTGGTGAGGGCTTGTAGTTCTGGAGCAACATTAAGTCAGCCAAAGATCATCCAAGGGAAATGGAACTTAAAGTTTACCTTAAGACCTGGGAGGTGAATGCAACCAACAGGGTTGCCTGGGGACAGCTTGTCCGATGTGGGGCGGCACAAAGCAATGACAACCTGGGCCTCAGGCTGGGCCCCCCTGGTGTAAGTGGGGAACCGGGCTGCGGAGCTGGAGCCACGGGGTGGCATGGAGTCACAGGATGGTGAGGGCTTGGAGTTCTGGAGCAACATTAAGTCAGCCGAAGATCATCCCAGGGACAATATGGAGAATAAACTCAAGAAATGGAATTTAAAGTTTACCTTAAGACATTGGAGGTAATTGCAACCAACAGGCTGGACAAGGGACAGCTTGATCTAGAGGGCGCCGCTCACTGCAACTACAACCTCCGCCAAAGGCTGGCCCCACCTGGTGCAAGTGGAGAACCGGGCAGCGGAGCTTGAGCCCCGGGGTGGCCTGGAGTCACAGGATGGTGAGGGCTTGGAGTTCTGGAGCAACATTAAGTCAGCCGAAGATCATCCAAGGGAAATGGAACTTAAAGTTTACCTTAAGACCTGGGAGGTGAATGCAACCAACAGGGTGGCCTGGGGACAGCTTGTCCGATGTGGGGCGGCACAAAGCAATGACAACCTGGGCCTCAGGCTGGGCCCCGTGGTGTAAGTGGGGGGCCGGGCTGCGTAGCTGGAGCCCCGGGGTGGCCTGGAGAAAAAGGCTGGTGAGGGCTTGTAGTTCTGGAGCAACATTAAGTCAGCCAAAGATCATCCCAGGGACAATATGGAGAATAAACTCAAGAAATGGAATTTAAAGTTTACCTTAAGACATGGGAGGTGAATGCAACCAACATGGTGGCCTAGGGACAGCTTGTCCGATGTGGCGCGGCACAAAGCAATGACAACCTGGGCCTCAGGCTGGGCCCCCCTGGTGTAAGTGGGGGACAGGGCTGCGGAGCTGGAGCCCTGGGTCGGCCTGGATCACAGACTGGTCAGGGCTTATAGTTCTGGAGGAAGATTACGTCAGCCGAAGATCATCCCAGGGAAAATATGGAGAATAAACTCAAGAAATGGAATTTAAAGTTTACCTTAAGACATGGGAAGAAAATGCAACCAACAGGGTGGCCAGGGGACAGCTTGATCGAATGGGTGCCGTCCACTGCAACGACAACAATCGCCTCAGGCAGGGACCTGTTGGTTTGGTTCCTTTATCTAATCTCCTACTACCAAACCGCATGTTCGTTGAATGAAGAGAGTATGACACAAGTGAAATCTTAAGAAGTTTTAGTAACAGGAAAACAAGATACTTGGTACAGAGCTCCGGAGGCTTGACCCTAACAACAACAATGGGTTATCAGATGCCAAGTCTGATCTATCTGTCCCTTACGCCATCTTAAATACAGAAAGAAACAGTAATAAAATATGGAGATGTCTTCTTCCACGTCGTCCTCCTATTGGCTGTCCGGTGGTGTAGCCTTCCCCGTTTTAGGCTAATTTTGTGGCAGGAAAGAAGTCCTTATTTGGCCGGGAGCCAAATAATCCATCCTCCTTCTGGTGTGACCTGCTGAAACACTTCCCTGCCATAAAATCCTAAGGTCAAAAGTTCTTATTCCCGTGCCTGGATGGGTCATAAACTTTATGGGGGTCGCAAATGCAGTCTCTGTGTTTACCCCCACTCTGATCACCCCAGGTCACTGTTCCTGAGGCTTAATAAGTTAAACAGTAACAGTCTTTCTTCTGAGGTTCTGAATGACCCCCAGGTACTGATAAGGATGGGCAAATGATTAAGAGGACTACATGTATTGACATTCCCTACATTTAAACATCTAACTAACTAATTCTAACACATACATACAATATTTGCTAATATACTAACTAACTCATACGGCTATAATACATAAAACTAAATATGGAATCACAACAGTCCCCCTTTTGGCCTAGCCTCCACTAGGCCAACCATAAACAATCTCAGAACACGTTAACAACTGTCTCTTCTTCCAAATCCTCCATCAATGGCGCCCTCTCCTTCTGAAATTGAGCCATTTGGTAGGGTGGGGGTTGTTTACCTTCTAATGCAGTAACAATCAGTCGATTACATAATGAGCGAATACACGGAATACAACAACAACCACACAAAACTAAACCAGTTACAGCTGAAATTAAAGAGATTAATACAGATACAATAATAACTTTCCATTTTCCAAACATTCTATCCAACCATTTTCCCAGAGGATTATCAATGCCCGAATTTTCCTTCAACTCTTCTGACAAAGTCCTCAGACCTTCCAGCGCCCGAGTTACTGAACCATCCGGGGCTGTGTTATTAGGAATAAAGGTGCAACATTGATCACCAAACATAGAGCAGACACCACCTCTTTCAGCCAGGAGCATATCGAGTGCCATCCTGTTCTGAACTGCCATCAATGAGGTGGCCGCCAGCTGCTCTGAAAGACCTGCAACAGCATCCCAGTGAGGTTAGCCAGTCTCTGAACATTATAATGTATGTAATTAATCCGATCTATATTTTTATTTGGGGTGACAGGGAACAATGCAGATAAGATTGGAATATTCTCAAATCCTGGCGCTACCTGGTCAACTAATTTATACTCATCTGGAACACCTCTCGGAACCCCAATAGCATCAATGTAGGTGGGGATCCTTGAGTGAGATCAAGCGATGGAGTCGATCTCCTTTCCTGGCTGGCGGAGCAGGCACCCCTTTTACCCAGAAGGGTTAATGGGAGCAATAATCGTACAATGGTGCAGGTGCCTGACCACCCTGGAGGCAGGGCGGCAAATAATGTCCGTCCCCACAGTACCAGAACAGGTCTGCACGATGTACTGGAAAATGAGAGGCATTATTCCATGATGAGACATTAATTGTTTTCCCACACCAGGTGGCAGGTAACTCACCCATCTGAGCATCTCCATTCCTACTGAGGCGTGTAGTTGCTTTTAGGCAGGCGCAAACATTGGTGGGGCTGTTTTGTTTGACATCACTGGGAAAAGGGCTGATAGAGTTGTACAGTTAGGAGGATTATCATACAAATGCAAAGAAAGCATACATTGAAATCCTTGAGGTCAGTATCAATCAATAGGGGTGCGGAAATATACGCAGAACAGGGACGAGCTGAGGAACAAGCCACACAATTTGTCATGTTTCTGTCTCTAACTGTAGCTTGTATCCATTCAATCCAAATGTTGGTATCACCATATCCGTCGCCATCCTGACCACATCCCCTGCTGTCAGGTTTTTACATCAATGGCGATAACCTCAGCCAACCCCATCACCACAGGAATCGCTGTTGGTGAGGGACTTACTGTCACTGGGTCTATCCAATTAATTTCTATTATACCTTTGGGATCCTGACCTGCTGCATTTACACCTAATACTAAAAACAATCTGTCACCTGTCCCGTCCAACCTCCTTTGTGGAGAATGCTGCATCTCCCTGATGGAGAGTAGCAGTGGATTTGAACCCCTATGTTTCTGTCCCATCAACTGTCCCCTAGTAAATGTTATCTTGTCCCTATCATCCTTTGTCCAAAACGCTGGGACATTGGGACTCCAGTTCCGCCCCGTATACCAATGTACATAATTCCAATTCGGACACATTTCCTGCACCACCCCTTCTCCATATAAACAAGTATAATGCACCACGCTATACATACATATATACACATCATAAGTTCTCCATCCCTCCGGATTTCTACAGCCTCCTATTACATCACACAAGTCAAATTGAAATGTAGTGTCACTTCCCCTAACGTAATTTAACACCACCCCTGTGTAACCTAAACAAATTTCACCTATCTGCCCCTTACCCAAACCTAATAGCCCGGGCAGTAAGAAAACCCAAATCTTCATATTGTTTCCTGTTGATGTTCTTTACAGTTTGAAGTGATCTCCGAGGTGCAGCTGCCGGTGTGCACTGGCTCCAGTGATACCAGGTTTCACCTTTGCCCTGCAGACGAACAGCATGGGTTGTCGCTCCACTACTTGGAGCGGTCCTGTCCACCTCGGCTCAGCCCACTTTCTCTTAATGGCTTTCAAGAGAACCCACTCCGATGTGTCTGGAGTCCCTTTCTCTCCTTCACCAGCGGCTCCCGAATTTACCTGTTGAGAGAAAACTGAGAGAGTCGCTTTTAGTTGATCAAAATAGGGTTTATATTTCAAAAATGGAGCAGGGTCTGTTATAGGATTCTCTGCCTCTGGGCCCGGAAAAGGGATACCCCTTGCTAGTTCAAATGGGGTGAACCCTGTTCGGGAGCTTACTGAGCTCCTGACTGACATAAGGGCTATTGGAAGAGCCTGTGTCCACTTCATTCCAGTGTGCGCACACTTTACCAATTTTTGCTCTTAAGAGTCTGGTTCATTCTTTCCACTTTGCCCTGGGACTGTGGATGATAAACTGTGCCAAATGCATGCTTAAGGCCTAATGCCTTCTCCACTTCTTGGAGCTCTTTATTTTAAAATGAGTACCATTGTCAGATCTTATTCGCCTGGGAAGCCATGGTAGGAATATATTGATTAACTAAAAACTTGATCACTGTTTTTGCATCCTCTGACTTAGCAGGAACCGCCTCCGGCCAGCCAGTGTATGCATCCACTGCTACCAGGAGATATCGGAACCCGTTAACCCTATCAATCATATCGGTGTAATCTATAATAATTTCTTGTCCTGCCATTAGTATAACCGGAAACTTGCCTTCATGTGGCCGGACCGTGGACCTCACATTGTAATGTGTACAAATGGCGCACTCTTTAATATAATTTTCAATCATGGCTGGCAAAAATGGGTGCCACCAGTGTATCAAATATCGTGTCATTTGTAGCTTCCCGCAGTGCGTTAGGCCGTGGGCCTCTTCCAGAATGGCACTTATAAGGCCGGGCGGGAGAACTGGCCTACCATCTGGGCCCCGCCAAATACCTTCCACCTTCACAGCCCCCCTTTCCTTCCAAACTGCCTTTTCGTGAGGGGAGGCTTCCTCTTGATCCTGGCTTAGTTTTTCCCTGTTATAATTGGGAAGAACCTCATAGACTATCTTCTCTGCTTGGAGCATGTTATAACTGGGGTGATATCCTGCTGCTTTCTTAGCTGCCAAATCTGCGGCCTCATTTCCTTTTGCTTCCTCCGTCTCCTCCTTACTATGTCCCCTACACTTGACCACTGCAACCTCTGCTGGCTTCATAAGAGCTGACACCAACCTCTTCATCTCACCTTCATGTCTGATTGGTGTCCCTGATGCTGTCAAAAATCCAGCTCGCAGCCATTGGGGCAATTCTATCTGTATTGCCCCCACCACATAAGCCGAGTCCGTGTAAATGGTTACTCTCTTTCCTTCTGCCTCCTCCAGGGCCCTGATTACTGCAATAAGTTCTGCTAACTGTGCTGATTCTTTCCCTGTAATCTGTCCTGCTGCAACCTCCTCAAACCCTTGTTTTACTTTCCTTACTACTGCATAGGCTGCCTTCAGACCCTCTTGGGGATGTCTGAAACAGCAGCCATCTGTAAACAAAATTTCATCTGGGGCAGTCAACGGTTCTGCCTGTAAATCAGTTCTTACTTTCTCATCCCTTACAACCTTCTCTTCACACCTATGTGGTTCACCTTCCCACATGCCATCCGCCATGTTCACACCTTCATGTGTATATATTATGTGTGGTGCCGTTAAAATTTTATCCATTCTTGTTTGCCTAAGTGATGTCATTGTGAATGCTGCTGAACTCACCAATGACACTACACTATGTGTTGTGAGTACTGTCAAAGAGTGTCCCATCACCAGGTGTGCTGTCTTTTGCAACAGCTTTGCTACCCGGCTGCATGTCTAACGCATGGTGATTGCCTATTTTCTATTAAATCTAATGTTACGCGCTGGCGTACATTAAAACCTTTCTCTCCCCCCCTTTTTCTGAAAGAGAACACCGTTTACCGTGTGTTGTCCTTCAGAAACATCAAAAAGGTTTTTGTAATCTGGAACTGCTAGCTGTGCCGCAGATGTCAGTAATTGCTTAAGGAGAATAAGCGCCATTTCTGCCTCTGTGGTCCAGGTTAATGGGGCAGTCAAATTCGCATGCCCTGCTGATTGACAGCGCCACGAAGGGAATGGTCTTTTCAGAATATCCCGGAACAAAATGTCTACTGTAGCCTGCCAGCCCCAGAAACGACAACATCTCTTTAACTGTTGCTGGTTTGGGATGATCAAGTATTGAGGACTTATGAGCAGGGGAGACCTCAGTTCCATGGGCAGAGACAACCCTGCCCAAGAACGTCACTGAACGACGACAACATTGAAGTTTCTTTCTAGAAACTTTAAACCCTTTCTCAAACAAATGTCGGAGGAGAGACTGTGTCGCTTGTAGACAGGAGTCCGAAGATGTGGCTCCTAATAAGATATCGTCAACATACTGCACCAAAACTACACCCTCGGGCAAAACAAAATCCTGCAAGAGTGCCCTTAGTGACTGATTAAATAGGCCTGGGGACAAAATGAACCCCTGTGGAAGTCGAGTGTGTGCGGGTTGCCTCCCTTATAAGTAAATGAAAAAATGTCTCGGAGATCAGGGTCTAGAGGAGACAAAAAAAAAATGCATTAGCCAAATCTATACATGTAAACCACTTATGGTGTGGCTCTAATGCTGACATCGCTGTGTAGGGGTTTGGGACTGGGACTGTGGGAGTGGTCACTATTGCGTGTAATGCGCGCCAAATCATGTGCCATCCGATACTTGCCTGTCCCTGGTTTCTCAACTGGCAGAATAGGCGTGTTCCATTGAGAATCAGGCGGCTCCAAAACGCCTGGCGTAAAAAGCCTTCAATGGTATCAACTATGCCCTCCTCTGCCTGCGATTTATGTTTATATTGCCCTTGCCAAATTGGTGTTAAGTCTGAGATAGCAAATGTAATGGGCTTCACTGTGGGACAAAATCCCACATCAGTGGGACCGGCTGACCAGAGTCCCTCTGGCAGGTTGTCCAACATTGGACCACTCAGTGAATGATCAGTCTTTTCCCTGCCATGATGTCTTTCAATTTGCCGGTGCTGGAGCACCACTGTATCAGTGGTTTGGTGTGTGATGCGATAACTATCTTCAGACGGTGAATATGACAATCCTGGAACTTGTGTATCAACCCAATCTTGAACTGAGGCAGGCGTTTAGTCATAGGGCCCAAATCTCTGGCTTGGTGCTTAGCATGAATAGACAACGTGACATGAGGATAGGCTTCTTCTGCCATCTCATACCACTCCATCTGTTCACCTGTCAACACTACCTGAGCAGCCACCCTCCGGACCTATTAACAGACAAGGGGATGTTATGGACCAAAAAAGACCCTTCTAATTCATTTACAAATGCATCCCTATAAACTTCATTTTCATCACGATCGTAGAATAAGGTGACATGATAGGGGTCAGCGGGCGGAGTAAAAGGCCGGAGCATAGACAACCAGGGCTTCCAGCTTTGAAACAGCGACACTATACCAGTTCCATGAGATGTTTCAGATTCCAGTTCACCCCAATAAATATCTGCCCAGAATTCTTCGCCCGGTGCTGTGTTGGCATTCATCAACATGCGACACGCGGCACCGGGTGTGCTGGCTGAGCAGTTCAGTTCAGTTCCATCTGGAAATCTCACTTGTACTCCATCTGGGCCACAGAGAATAGCCGCACCTGTTTTCACCAATAAATCCCTTCCCAAGAGATTTATGGGACAGTGCGATGAAACCACAAAAGGATGTAACAAAGTTTGTCCAGCTAGTCGAGTATGTAACGGAACAGTCATTGGCAGACATGCTGTTCTTCCCGAGAAACCCACAAGTTCAACGGTGTCGGATGAGAGCAATGACGCTGGAAGATGTTGAGATAGCGTTGAATAACGAGCCCCTGAGTCAACCAGGAAGGAAAATTCCTTCCCTTGCACCGTCATTTGGATGAGGGGTTCTGCCAACGCCTCATCCGTGGGAACCTCTGGGCTCCATCACTGAGTATAGTGATAGTCACCCTGGGTGTACTGGCCTTGCGGAGCAGCTCCTGGATTGGGAGCCTGATGTTGTGGTGGACGTTGAGTCTGGAGTATGTTGCCTCGCCCTGCTGGGGGCCAGTGAGGTGGATCGGAATACACTCCATAGGGCGGACCATCAAAACTCCTTTGTGTTCGAGCGGTTGAATCCACGGACAACTGTTACGCCAATGTCCTCTCTGTCACAACAGTGACACCGATCTTTGCTGTACCCGATGCCATACGCGGTCCCCGACCCCTTCCGCGACCCCCATTTCTGCCTCCTCTAGGACCGCCCGATAGGGAGTTAAAAACCAAACTGTCTGCGTTTGTTCCTGAGGGAAGGCTGCTGAGATAGATGCTGGACCATCTGTCGGTCCTTGTTTACTTTCTCCTCCTTCATTTTCTCATTAACTTTACGCCTGGCCTCGTCCAACTGGAGTTTTAACAATTGTTCCTGAGCTGACACAGCGCCATCTTTCTTACTTGACTCTTTTCACGGTATATCTTGATGTGATGAAAGATGTCTCTCCCACACGTCAGTTGTGCTTCCTGGTAAATCAGGATTATTTTCCATTGCCCCCTTCACACCTTGTGGCAATCCTGCCATCACAGATTGCCGGAAAAGTGTGGTCTGAAGACAATCTGTCCCTGGATGACATCCCACAGCACCCAACCATTCCTCCTTACAGCGTGTCAAATACCCATGAATGTTTTCACTATCTGTCAACTTAAAAGTTAGGGAATGAACTGCACCTAAGGGAACAGGAAACTTATCACGCATTGCTCTGCCCAATGCAGTAGCATATGGGCCTAGAGCAGTTCTATTTGGTAAATCTTTAGTGGCAGCAGCCACTTCAATCTGATCTACATCCCACTGGGCCAATTGTCTCGATATAAGACTTCTCCAGTCTCCCAATGCTAATTGCATGCCTGTGGTAAGACTACAGAATGATGTCATCCATTTGTTACCCCCCTCCGAGGGAGGAGGCATGCGTTCCACCAAACAATTTACATCTGTCATCCCAAATGGTACATATGTAGGGTGCCTATTTTGTCCTTTTGGAACTAATGGCATTTGAATAACAACTGGGTGATCACCCCTCGAGTAGTACTTCTAGTACAATATCTCTTCAGTCCGGAAATCATAGCCTCCGTTGCCTCTTGTAAAACGTCATCTTCTGAATCTAAATTTATGTCATAGAGCTCCTGTTTGTCCCTTTCACATTTGTCATGCCCTCCTCCTTCTCCTGTGATTTCACAGGAGTGGGCCAACACTACATCTTTGTTTGTGGAGTGAAGGGCCATCCCCGTGCACTGTCAATCTTCCTGAAACTCAACCGCATAATCCTCAGATTCAAATTGGGGTACATTATATAATTTTCTTTTCTCTGCCTACTGGACTGCATGGTGTAAAGTCCAGTGTTTCTGTTCCTTTTTTGGTTTCTCTTCACCAAAGGTGGTCTTAATTCTGGGTTGGGCATCACACCTTCTCTCAGTGCCTGTCTCTCAAACCCTCCAGAATAATCTATTGTCGGCTTAGATGGTTCCATTTTCAAATGTGTTGTGTTTATGTCTGTTTGTGGGGTAGTATGGCTGGACGGCTTCTTGTTTGTCTCACTACTTTCATAATCAACCTCCTGCTCCTGACCCTGTCCTTCTCTATCTTCAAGTTGTCTGGATAGGCGCTTCATCATATGTATCAACTCTCTGTGTCCCTCATCTTCATACTTCAACATCCCTTCAGTAATTTGTGCAACTGGCATTTGATACGGTGGGGGTGTACTCAGAGATGATAACAGAGGGTACAATGATGGTGTTGGTGTGGGCCCTAAGTGTTTCTCAGGAGTTTTCTCTTCCTTCGTACCCCCTTCCCCCATTTTATAACCTCTATGGACTGCAGCACATGCCATAGCCATGAGGTGTATAAGGCGTCGATTGTTTTCTAGCCTCTTCTCCTTTTTCTCCAACTAGGTCCCGCCAAGCCTCCTTTCTTATTCTCGCGATGCTGTTTTAACACCTCTTTCGCATCTTTCTCCATCTGAGACAATGCATAGACCAAACTAACGTTAGCTGTGAATGGGGTAGTTTTCCTTCCTGCTGACCAGCCTCCCAAATGTCATTCATCACCACCTAATTCTTTCTCCCTTTCTTCTTTTGGAATACTGCTTACTGCTTGTGCCAGTGTCTGTCTCCACTGGTCTTGCACCGTCGTTGGATAGGGAGGACAACCTCCTGCTCCCAACACTGTTTATTACCTTCCATTCTAATTATTTATGTATTTATTTATTTATTTATTATTTATTTATTATGTTCCCGAGTGAGCTTGAATGTGAATGGCTCCGTCGGCCAATTCAGTGCCTCAGTGAAACAAGCTTCTAGGCCAACCTTAGTTGGTCCGGTTTCACTCTGGGGGTTAATTCCCAAGGTCAAGGAATCTTTTAATTCACGTTCAATATCTCACTCATATACCACCCACACAATAATATTCCTTGGATGCCGGGCGTGTCCGTTCCCGTAAATTGCATTCCAAGTACCACCCTTCTACTCAGCTTATTCCCCGAATACTTCCGACACTTAATGTTATAGAAATAATCAACATGAAATTAAACCACTAAATCTATTCTCCCGAGCCTTACCTCGTCACAATTAAAACAAAATAAAACATTCAGACCGCACGTCCTACTTTCCGAGCATTACCTCGTCATATTTAAAACAAAATTCAAAACTTCAGATCGTACGTCCTACTTTCCGAGCATTACCTCGTCATATTTAAAACAAAAATAAAATTCAGACCGTACGTCCTACTTTCCGAGCATTACCTCGTCATATTTAAAACAAAATTCAAAACTTCAGATCGTACGTCCTACTTTCCGAGCATTACCTCGTCATATTTAAAACAAAAATAAAATTCAGACCGATCGTCCTACTTTCCGAGCATTACCCGTCATATTTAAAACAAAATTCAAAACTTCAGATAAATCGTCCTACTTTCCGAGCATTACCTCGTCATATTTAAAACAAAATAAAATTCAGACCGTACGTCCTACTTTCCGAGCATTACCTCGTCATATTTAAAACAAAATTCAAAACTTCAGATCGTACGTCCTACTTTCCGAGCATTACCTCGTCATATTTAAAACAAAAATAAAAATTCAGACCGTACGTCCTACTTTCCGAGCATTACCTCGTCATATTTAAAACAAAATTCAAAACTTCAGATCGTACGTCCTACTTTCCGAGCATTACCTCGTCATATTTAAAACAAAAATAAAATTCAGACCGTACGTCCTACTTTCCGAGCATTACCTCGTCATATTTAAAACAAAATTCAAAACTTCAGATCGTACGTCCTACTTTCCGAGCATTACCTCGTCATATTTAAAACAAAAATAAAAATTCAGACCGTACGTCCTACTTTCCGAGCATTACCTCGTCATATTTAAAACAAAAATAAAATTCTAAATTGTAAAAATGATTCCAAGTATCTTGCTCCTCTATCTAGGACACTTCACAGAACACTGACGACCACATTTTAGAATGTCCAATATGCAGCACTTTGATATAACAGGTGTCTGCTTACCTTTTTGTGGCCGGCCTGTCGTGCGTCAGATGTCCCCAAGTGACCGTTGTGATGTTCAATCTCAGATTCCCCTGTCCTTCCTCATCACGTCGGGGTCACCAAATTGTTGGTTTGGTTCCTTTATCTAATCTCCTACTACCAAACCGCATGTTCGTTGAATGAAGAGAGTATGACACAAGTGAAATCTTAAGAAGTTTTAGTAACAGGAAAACAAGATACTTGGTACAGAGCTCCGGAGGCTTGACCCTAACAACAACAATGGGTTATCAGATGCCAAGTCTGATCTATCTGTCCCTTCACGCCATCTTAAATACAGAAAGAAACAGTAATAAAATATGGAGATGTCTTCTTCCACGTCGTCCTCCTATTGGCTGTCCGGTGGTGTAGCCTTCCCCGTTTTAGGCTAATTTTGTGGCAGGAAAGAAGTCCTTATTTGGCCGGGAGCCAAATAATCCATCCTCCTTCTGGTGTGACCTGCTGAAACACTTCCCTGCCATAAAATCCTAAGGTCAAAAGTTCTTATTCCCGTGCCTGGATGGGTCATAAACTTTATGGGGGTCGCAAATGCAGTCTCTGTGTTTACCCCCACTCTGATCACCCCAGGTCACTGTTCCTGAGGCTTAATAAGTTAAACAGTAACAGTCTTTCTTCTGAGGTTCTGAATGACCCCCAGGTACTGATAAGGATGGGCAAATGATTAAGAGGACTACATGTATTGACATTCCCTACATTTAAACATCTAACTAACTAATTCTAACACATACATACAATATTTGCTAATATACTAACTAACTCATACGGCTATAATACATAAAACTAAATATGGAATCACAACAGACCCCCTGGTGCGAGAGGGGGACCGGGCAGCAGGGCTGGAGACCTGGGTGAGGGGCTGGAGCCACGGGGTGGCATGGAGTCAAAGGCTGGTGAGGGCTTGTACTTCTGGAGCAACATTAAGTCAGCCAAAGATCATCCCAGGGACAATATGGAGAATAAACTCAAGAAATGGAATTTAAAGTTTACCTTAAGACATTGGAGGTAATTGCAACCAACAGGCTGGACAGGGGACAGCTTGATCGAGAGGGCGCCGCCCACTGCAACTACAACCTCCGCCTAAGGCTGGCCCCACCTGGTGCAAGTGGAGAACCGGGCAGCGGAGCAGGAGCCCCGGGGTGGCCTGGAGTCAAAGGATGGTGAGGGCTTGGAGTTCTGGAGCAACATTAAGTCAGCCGAAGATCATCCAAGGGAAATGGAACTTAAAAGTTTACCTTAAGACCTGGGAGGTGAATGCAATCAACAGGGTGGCCAGGGGGAAAGCTTGTCCGATGTGGGGTGGCACAAAGCGATGAAAACCTGGGCCTCAGGCTGGGCCCCCCTGGTGTAAGTGGGGGACCGGGCTGGGGAGCTGGAGCCCCGGGGTGGCCTGGAGACAAAGGCTGGTGAGGGCTTGTACTTCTGGAGCAACATTAAGTCAGCCAAAGATCATCCCAGGGACAATATGGAGAATAAACTCAAGAAATGGAATTTAAACTTTACCTTAAGACCTGGGAGGTGAATGCAACCAACAGGGAGGCCTGGGGACAGCTTGTCCGATGTGGGGCGGCACAAAGCAATGACAACCTGGGCCTCAGGCTGGGCCCCCCTGGTGTAAGTGGGGAACCGGGCTGCGGAGCTGGAGCCCCGGGGTGGCATGGAGTCAAAGGCTGGTGAGGGCTTGTAGTTCTGGAGCAACATTAAGTCAGCCGAAGATCATCCCAGGGAAAATATGGAGAATAAACTCAAGAAATGGAATTTAAAGTTTACCTTAAGACATGGGAAGAAAATGCAACCAACAGGGTGGCCAGGGAACAGCTTGATCAAGAGGGTGCCGTCCACTGCAACGACAACAATCGCCTCAGGCAGGGACCCCCTGGTGCGAGAGGGGGACCGGGCAGCAGGGCTGGAGCCCTGGGTGAGGGGCTGGAGCCATGGGGTGGCATGGAGTCAAAGGCTGGTGAGGGCTTGTAGTTCTGGAGCAACATTAAGTCAGCCAAAGATCATCCCAGGGACAATATGGAGAATAAACTCAAGAAATGGAATTTAAAGTTTACCTTAAGACATTGGAGGTAATTGCAACCAACAGGCTGGACAGGGGACAGCTTGATCTAGAGGGCGCCGCCCACTGCAACTACAACCTCCGCCTAAGGCTGGCCCCACCTGGTGCAAGTGGAGAACCGGGCAGCGGAGCTTGAGCCCCGGGGTGGCCTGGAGTCACAGGATGGTGAGGGCTTGGAGTTCTGGAGCAACATTAAGTCAGCCAAAGATCATCCAAGGGAAATGGAACTTAAAGTTTACCTTAAGACATGGGAGGTGAATGCAACCAACAGGGTGGCCTGGGGACAGCTTGTCCGATGTGGGGCGGCACCCTGCAATGAAAACCTGGGCCTCAGGCTGGGCCCCCCTGGTGTAAGTTGGGAACCGGGCTGCGGAACTGGAGCGACGGGGTGGCATGGAGTCAAAGGCTGGTGAGGGCTTGTAGTTCTGGATGAAGATTAAGTCAGCCGAAGATCATCCCAGGGACAATATGGAGAATAAACTCAAGAAATGGAATTTAAAGTTTACCTTAAGACCTGGGAGGTGATTGCAACCAACAGGGTGGCCTTGGGACAGCTTGTCCGATGTGGGGCGGCACACTGCAATGACAACCTGGGCCTCAGGCTGGGCCCCCCTGGTGTAAGTGGGGGACCGGGCTGCGGAGCTCGAGCCCCGGGTCGGCCTCGATCACAGGCTGGTGAGGGCTTATAGTTCTGGAGGAAGATTACGTCAGCCGAAGATCATCCCAGGGAAAATATGGAGAATAAACTCAAGAAATGGAATTTAAAGTTTACCTTAAGACATTGGAGGTAATTGCAACCAACAGGCTGGACAGGGGACAGCTTGATCGAGAGGGCGCCGCCCACTGCAACTACAACCTCCGCCTAAGGCTGGCCCCACCTGGTGCAAGTGGAGAACCGGGCAGCGGAGCTTGAGCCCCGGGGTGGCCTGGAGTCACAGGATGGTGAGGGCTTGGAGTTCTGGAGCGACATTAAGTCAGCCAAAGATCATCCAAGGGAAATGGAACTTAGAGTTTACCTTAAGACCTGGGAGGTGAATGCAACCAACAGGGTGGCCTGGGGACAGCTTGTCTGATGTGGGGCGGCACCCTGCAATGACAACCTGGCCTCAGGCTGGGCCCCCCTGGTGTAAGTGGGGAACCGGGCTGCGGAGCTGGAGCCACGGGGTGGCATGGAGACAAAGGTTGGTGAGGGCTTGTAGTACTGGATGAAGATTAAGTCAGCCGAAAATCATCCAAGGGAAATGGAACTTAAAGTTTACCTTAAGACCTGGGAGGTGAATGCAACCAACAGGGTTGCCTGGGGACAGCTTGTCCGATGTGGGGCGGCACCCTGCAATGACAACCTGGGCCTCAGGCTGGGCCCCCCTGGTGTAAGTGGGGGACCGGGCTGCGGAGCTGGAGCCCAGGGGTGACCTGGAGACAAAGGCTGGTGAGGGCTTGTAGTTCTGGATGAAGATTAAGTCAGCTGAAGATCATCCCAGGGAAAATATGGAGAATAAACTCAAGAAATGGAATTTAAAGTTTACCTTAAGACATGGGAGGTAAATACATCCAACAGGGTGGCCAGGGGACAGCTTGATAGAGAGGGTGCCGTCCACTGCAACGACAACAATCGCCTCAGGCAGGGACCCCCTGGTGCGAGTGGGGGACCGGGCAGCAGGGCTGGAGCCCTGGGTGAGGGGCTGGAGCCACGGTGTGGCATGGAGTCAAAGGCTGGTGAGGGCTTGTACTTCTGGAGCAACATTAAGTAGGCCAAAGATCATCCCAGGGACAATATGGAGAATAAACTCAAGAAATGGAATTTAAAGTTTACCTTAAGACATTGGAGGTAATTGCAACCAACAGGCTGGACAGGGGACAGCTTGATCGAGAGGGCGCCGCCCACTGCAACTACAACCTCCGCCTAAGGCTGGCCCCACCTGGTGCAAGTGGAGAACTGGGCAGCGGAGCTTGAGCCCCGGGGTGGCCTGGAGTCACAGGATGGTGAGGGCTTGGAGTTCTGGAGCAACATTAAGTCAGCCGAAGATCATCCAAGGGAAATGGAACTTAAAGTTTACCTTAAGACCTGGGAGGTGAATGCAACCAACAGGGTGGCCTGGGGACAGCTTGTCCGATGTGGGGCGGCACCCTGCAATGACAACCTGGGCCTCAGGATGGGCACTCCTGGTGTAAGTGGGGGACCGGGCTGCGGAGCTGGAGCCCCGGGTCGGCCTGGATCTCAGGCTGGTGAGGGATTATAGTTCTGGAGGAAGATTAAGTCAGCCGAAGATCATCCCAGGGAAAATATGGAGAATAAACTCAAGAAATGGAATTTAAAGTTTACCTTAAGACCTGGGAGGTGAATGCAACCAACAGGGTGGCCTGGGGAAAGCTTGTCCGATGTAGGGCGGCACCCTGCAATGACAACTTGGGCCTCAGGCTGGGCCCCCCTGGTGTAAGTGGGGGACCGGGCAGCGGAGCTGGAGCCCCGGGGTGGCCTGGAGAAAAAAGGCTGGTGAGGGCTTATAGTTCTGGAGCAACATTAAGTCAGCCAAAGATCATCCCAGGGACAATATGGAGAATAAACTCAAGAAATGGAATTTAAAGTTTACCTTAAGACCTGGGAGGTGAATGCAACCAACAGGGTGGCCTGGGGACAGCTTGTCGGATGTGGGGCGGCACCAAGCAATGACAAACTGGGCCTCAGGCTGGGCCCCCCTGGTGTAATTGGGGGACCGGGCTGCGGAGCTGGAGCCCCGGGGTGGCCTGGAGACAAAGGCTGGTGAGGGCTTGTAGTTCTGGATGAAGATTAAGTCAACCGAAGCTCATCCGAGGGAAAATATGGAGAATAAACTCAAGAAATGGAATTTAAAGTTGACCTTAAGACATGGGAGGTAAATACAACCAAAATGGTGGCCTGGGGACAGCTTGTCCGATGTGGGGCGGCACAAAGCAATGACAACCTGAGCCTCAGGCTTGGCCCCCCTAGTGTAAGTGGGGGACCGGGCAGCAGGGCTGGAGCCCCGGGGTGGCCTGGAGACAAAGGCTGGTGAGGCCTTGTAGTTCTGGAGCAACATTAAGTCAGCCGAAGATCATCCCAGGGAAAATATGGAGAATAAACTCAAGAAATGGAATTTAAAGTTTACCTTAAGACATGGGAAGTAAATACAACCAACATGGTGGCCAGGAGAAAGCTTGATCGAGAGGGTGCCGTCCACTGCAACGACAACAATAGCCTCAGGCAGGGACCCCCTGGTGCGAGTGGGGGACCGGGTAGAAGGGCTGGAGCCCTAGGTGAGGGGCTGGAGCCACGGGGTGGCATGGAGTCAAAGGCTGGTGAGGGCTTGTAGTTATGGAGCAACATTAAGTCAGCCAAAGATCATCCAAGGGAAATGGAACTTAAAGTTTACCTTAAGACCTGGGAGGTGAATGCAACCAACAGGGTGGCCTGGGGACAGCTTGTCCGATGTGGGGCGGCACCCTGCAATGACAACCTGGGCCTCAGGCTGGGCCCCCCTGTTGTAAGTGGGGGACCGGGCTTCGGAGCTGGAGCCACGGGGTGGCCTGGAGACAAAGGCTGGTGAGGGCTTGTAGTTCTGGAGCAACATTAAG
>CM020506.1:23937111-23956528 GCA_009823395.1 Thamnaconus septentrionalis | reverse complement strand
CTGCAATGACAACCTGGAGCCTCAGGCTCAGGCCCCCCTGGTGCTGGTGGGGACCCGGGACTCAAGGGCTGGAGCCTTGGGGTTGGCCTGGAGACAAAGGCTGGTGGAGGGCTTGTAGTTCTGAGCAACATTAAGTCAGCCAAAAAGATCAGTTCCAGGGAAAATATGGAAAATAAACTCAAGAAATGGGTTCTAAAGTTTGATTTTAAGACATGGGAGGTGTATACAACCAACAGGGTGTACCTGGGGAAAGCTTGTTGTCCCATGTAGGGGCGGCACCAAAGCAACGACAACAATTGCTTCAGGCAGGGACCCCCCTGGTGCGTGGGGGACCGGCAGCAGGGCTGGAACCCTGTGCGGAGCTGGAGCCACCGGGTGGCATGGAGAAAAAGGCTGGTGAGAGCTTATAGTTCTGGAGTAACATTAAGTCAGGCCAAAGATCATCCTAGGGTCAACATGGTGAATAAACTCAAGAAAATGGAATTTAAAACTATACCTTAAGACATTGGAGGTGACTGTAACTAACACTCATGGCTGGGCCCCCTGGTGTAAGTGGGGACCTGGTCATCGGAGCTGGAGCCCCGGGGTGGCCTGGAGACAAAGGCTGGTGAGGGCTTGTAGTTCTGGATGAAGATTAAGTCAGCCAGAAGATCATCCCAGGGAAAATATGGAGAATAAACTCAAGAAATGGAATTTTAAAGTTTACCTTAAGACATGGGAACAAAATGCAACCAACAGAGGGTGGCTCTGGGGACAGCTTGATGTCCGAGGGTGGCGGCACAGTGCAACGACAACCTGAGCCTCAGGCAGGGCCCCTGGTGGTGTGTGGGACAAGCAGTGGGGGACCTGCAGCAAGGGCTGGAGCCCGGGTGGGCTGGAGTCAAAGGCTGGTGAGGGCTTGTAGTTCTGGAGCAACATTAAGTCAGTCGAAGATCATCCCAGGGAAAATATGGAGAATAAACTCAAGAAATGGAATTTAAAGTTTACCTTAAGACATGGGAGGTAAATGCAACCAACAGGGTGGCAGGGGGACAGCTTGATCGAGAGGGTGCCGCCCACTGCAACGACAACCTCCGCCTCAGGCAGGGACCCCACCTGGTCGGGCAGAGGCTGGAGACCCTGGGGCGGAGCTGGAGCCCCGGGTGGCCTGGAGTCAAAGGCTGGTGAGGGCTTGTAGTTCTGGAGCAACATTAAGTCAGCCAAAGATCATCCAGGGGAAATGGAACTCAAGAAAGTTTACCTTAAGACCTGGGAGGTGAATGCAACCAACAGGGTGGCCTGGGGACAGCTTGTCCGATGTGGGGCGGCACCCTGCAATGACAACCTGGGCCTCAGGCTGGGCCCCCTGGTGTGAAGTGGGGACCGGGCTGTGGAGCTGGAGCCCAGGGTGGCCAGGAGACAAAGGCTGGTGAGGGCTTGTAGTTCTGGAGCAACATTAAGTCAGTCGAAGATCATCCCAGGGAAAATATGGAGAATAAACTCAAGAAATGGAATTTAAAGTTTACCTTAAGACATGGGAACAAAATGCAACCAACAGGGTGGCCTGGGGACAGCTTGTCCGATGTGGGTGGCACAAAGCAATGACAACCTGAGCCTCAGGCTTGGCCCCCCTGGTGTAAGTGGGGGACCGGGCTGCGGAGCTGGAGCCCCGGGTTGGCCTGGAGACAAAGGCTGGTGAGGGCTTGTAGTTCTGGAGCAACATTAAGTCAGCCGAAGATCATCCCAGGGAAAATATGGAGAATAAACTCAAGAAATGGAATTTAAAGTTTACCTTAAGACCTGGGAGGTGAATGCAACCAACAGGGTGGCCTGGGGACAGCTTGTCCGATGTGGGGCGGCACCCTGCAATGACAACCTGGGCCTCAGGCTGGGCCCCCCTGGTGTAAGTGGGGACCGGGCTGGAACCCTGGGGAGCTGGAGCCCCAGGGTGGCCTGGAGACAAAGGCTGGTGAGGGCTTGTAGTTCTGGAGCAACATTAAGTCAGCCAAAGATCATCCAGGGACAATATGGAGAATAAACTCAAGAAATGGAATTTAAAGTTTACCTTAAGACATGGGAGGTAAATGCAACCAACAGGGTGGCCTGGGGACAGCTTGTGCGATGTGGGCGGCACCAAGCAATGACAACAATCGCCTCAGGCTGGGACCCCCTGGTGTAAGTGGGGGACCGGGCAGCAGGGGAGCTGGAGCCAGGGGTGGCCTGGAGACAAAGGCTGGTGAGGGCTTGTAGTTCTGGAGCAACATTAAGTCAGCCAAAAGATCATCCCAGGGACAATATGGAGAATAAACTCAAGAAATGGAATTTAAAGTTTACCTTAAGACCTGGGAGGTGAATGCAACCAACAGGGTGGCCTGGGGACAGCTTGTCCGATGTGGGGCGGCACCCTGCAATGACAACCTGGGCCTCAGGCTGGGCCCCCTGGTGTAAGTGGGGGACCGGGCAGGGCTGGAGCTGGAGCCCCGGGGTGGCCTGGAGACAAAGGCTGGTGAGGGCTTGTGGTTCTGGAGCAACATTAAGTCAGCCAAAGATCATCCCAGGGAAATATGGAGAATAAACTCAAGAAATGGAATTTAAAGTTTACCTTAAGACATGGGAGGTGAATGCAACCAACAGGGTGGCCTGGGGACAGCTTGTCCGATGTGGGGCGGCACCCTGCAATGACAACCTGGGCCTCAGGCTGGGCCCCCCTGGTGTAAGTGGGGGACCGGGCTGCGGAGCTGGAGCCCCGGGTGGCCTGGAGACAAAGGCTGGTGAGGGCTTGTAGTTCTGGAGCAACATTAAGTCAGCCAAAGATCATCCCAGGGACAATATGGAGAATAAACTCAAGAAATGGAATTTAAAGTTTACCTTAAGACATGGGAGGTAAATGCAACCAACAGGGTGGCCTGGGGACAGCTTGTCGATGTGAGGCGGCCGTCACTGCAATGACAACCTGGGCCTCAGGCTGGGACCCCTGGTGTAAGTGGGGACGGGCACTCTGGGGAGCTGGAGCCCCGGGGTGGCCTGGAGACAAAGGCTGGTGAGGGCTTGTAGTTCTGGAGCAACATTAAGTCAGCCAAAGATCATCCCAGGGAAAATATGGAGAATAAACTCAAGAAATGGAATTTAAAGTTTACCTTAAGACCTGGGAGGTGAATGCAACCAACAGGGTGGCCTGGGGACAGCTTGTCCGATGTGGGGCGGCACAAAGCAATGACAACCTGGGCCTCAGGCTGGGCCCCCTGGTGTAAGTGGGGACCGGGCAGGGGAGCTGGAGCCCACGGGTGGCCTGGAGACAAAGGCTGGTGAGGGCTTGTAGTTCTGGAGCAACATTAAGTCAGCCAAAGATCATCCCAGGGACAATATGGAGAATAAACTCAAGAAATGGAATTTTAAAGTTTACCTTAAGACATGGGAGGTAAATGCAACCAACAGGGTGGCCTGGGGACAGCTTGTCGAGGGTGCGGCACACTGCAATGACAACAATCGCCTCAGGCTGGGACCCCTGGTGCGAAGTGGGGGACCGGGCAGGCAGGGCTGGAGCCCTGGGTGAGCTGGAGCCACAGGGGTGGCATGGAGTCAAAGGCTGGTGAGGGCTTGTGGTTCTGGAGCAACATTAAGTCAGCCAAAGATCATCCCAGGGACAATATGGAGAATAAACTCAAGAAATGGAATTTAAAGTTTACCTTAAGACCTGGGAGGTGAATGCAACCAACAGGGTGGCCTGGGGACAGCTTGTCCGATGTGGGCGGCACAAAGCAATGACAACCTGGGCCTCAGGCTGGGCCCCCCTGGTGCAAGTGGGGACCGGGCCCTGCGGAGCTGGAGCCCCGGGTGGCCTGGAGTCAAAGGCTGGTGAGGGCTTGTAGTTCTGGAGCAACATTAAGTCAGCCAAAGATCATCCCAGGGACAATATGGAGAATAAACTCAAGAAATGGAATTTAAAGTTTACCTTAAGACCTGGGAGGTGAATGCAACCAACAGGGTGGCCTGGGGACAGCTTGTCCGATGTGGGGCGGCACCCTGCAATGACAACCTGGGCCTCAGGCTGGGACCCCCTGGTGTAAGTGGGGACCGGGCTGGGGAGCTGGAGCCCCGGGGTGGCCTGGAGACAAAGGCTGGTGAGGGCTTGTAGTTCTGGAGCAACATTAAGTCAGCCGAAGATCATCCCAGGGACAATATGGAGAATAAACTCAAGAAATGGAATTTAAAGTTTACCTTAAGACCTGGGAGGTGAATGCAACCAACAGGGTGGCCTGGGGACAGCTTGTCCGATGTGGGGCGGCACTGCAAGCAATGACAACCTGAGCCTCAGGCTGGGCCCCCTGGTGTAAGTGGGGGACCGGGCTGCGGAGCTGGAGCCCCGGGGTGGCCTGGAGACAAAGGCTGGTGAGGGCTTGTAGTTCTGGAGCAACATTAAGTCAGTCGAAGATCATCCCAGGGAAAATATGGAGAATAAACTCAAGAAATGGAATTTAAAGTTTACCTTAAGACCTGGGAGGTGAATGCAACCAACAGGGTGGCCTGGGGACAGCTTGTCCGATGTGGGGCGGCACAAAGCAATGACAACCTGGGCCTCAGGCTGGGCCCCTGGTGTAAGTGGGGACCAGGCTGCAGGAGCTGGAGCCCCGGGTGGCCTGGAGACAAAGGCTGGTGAGGGCTTGTAGTTCTGGAGCAACATTAAGTCAGTCAGAAAGATCATCCCAGGAAAATATGGAGAATAAACTCAAGAAATGGAATTTAAAGTTTACCTTAAGACCTGGGAGGTGAATGCAACCAACAGGGTGGCCTGGGGACAGCTTGTCCGATGTGGGGCGGCACCCTGCAATGACAACCTGGGCCTCAGGCTGGGCCCCTGGTGTAAGTGGGGGACCGGGCTGCGGAGCTGGAGCCCCGGGGTGGCCTGGAGAAAAAGGCTGGTGAGGGCTTGTAGTTCTGGAGCAACATTAAGTCAGCCAAAGATCATCCCAGGGAAAATATGGAGAATAAACTCAAGAAATGGAATTTAAAGTTTACCTTAAGACCTGGGAGGTGAATGCAACCAACAGGGTGGCCTGGGGACAGCTTGTCCGATGTGGGGCGGCACAAAGCAATGACAACCTGGGCCTCAGGCTGGGACCCCTGGTGTAAGTGGGGGACTGGGCTGTTGAGCTGGAGACCCGGGGTGGCCTGGAGACAAAGGCTGGTGAGGGCTTGTAGTTCTGGAGCAACATTAAGTCAGCGAAGATCATCCAGGGAAAATATGGAGAATAAACTCAAGAAATGGAATTTAAAGTTTACCTTAAGACCTGGGAGGTGAATGCAACCAACAGGGTGGCCTGGGGACAGCTTGTCCGATGTGGCCGGCACCTGCAATGACAACCTCTGGGCCTCAGGCTGGCCCCCCCTGTGCAAGTGGGGGACCGGGCAGCGGAGCTGGAGCCCGGGTGGCCTGGAGTCACAGGCTGGTGAGGGCTTGTAGTTCTGGAGCAACATTAAGTCAGCCAAAGATCATCCAGGGACAATATGGAGATCAAGAAATGGAATTTAAAGTTTACCTTAAGACCTGGGAGGTGAATGCAACCAACAGGGTGGCCTGGGGACAGCTTGTCCGATGTGGGGGTACACCTGCAATGAAAAACTGGGCCTCAGGCTGGGCCCCCTGGTGTAAGTGGGGGACTGGCTGCGGAGCTGGAGCCCCGGGGTGGCCTGGAGACAAAGGCTGGTGAGGGCTTGTAGTTCTGGAGCAACATTAAGTCAGCCAAAGATCATCCCAGGGACAATATGGAGAATAAACTCAAGAAATGAAATTTAAAGTTTACCTTAAGACCTGGGAGGTGAATGCAACCAACAGGGTGGCCTGGGGACAGCTTGTCCGATGTGGGGCGGCACCAAGAAATGACAACCTGGGCCTCAGGCTGGGCCCCCCTGGTGTAAGTGGGGGACCGGGCTGGGGAGCTGGAGCCCCGGGGTGGCCTGGAGACAAAGGCTGGTGAGGGCTTGTAGTTCTGGAGCAACATTAAGTCAGCCGAAGATCATCCCAGGGAAAATATGGAGAATAAACTCAAGAAATGGAATTTAAAGTTTACCTTAAGACATGGGAGGTAAATACAACCAACAGGGTGGCCAGGGGACAGCTTGATCGAGAGGATGCCGTCCACTGCAACGACAACGCTCGCCTCAGGCAGGGACCCCCTGGTGCGTGTGGGGGACCGGGCAGCAGGGCTGGAGACCCGGGGTGGCCTGGAGACAAAGGCTGGTGAGGGCTTGTAGTTCTGGAGCAACATTAAGTCAGCCAAAGATCATCCCAGGGACAATATGGAGAATAAACTCAAGAAATGGAATTTAAAGTTTACCTTAAGACATTGGAGGTGAATGCAACCAACAGGGTGACCTTGGGACAGCTTGTCCGATGTGGGGCGGCACAAAGCAATGACAACCTGGGCCTCAGGCTGGGCCCCACTGGTGTAAGTGGGGGACCGGGCTGGGGAGCTGGAGCCCCGGGTGGCCTGGAGACAAAGGCTGGTGAGGGCTTGTAGTTCTGGATGAAGATTAAGTCAGCCAAAGGTCATCCCAGGGAAAATATGGAGAATAAACTCAAGAAATGGAATTTAAAGTTTACCTTAAGATATGGGAGGTAAATACAACCAAAAGGTTGGCCTGGGGACAGCTTGTCCGATGTGGGGCGGCACAAAGCAATGACAACCTGAGCCTCAGGCTTGGCCCCCCTGGTGTAAGTGGGGGACCGGGCAGCAGGGCTGGAGCCCCGGGGTGGCCTGGAGACAAAGGCTGGTGAGGGCTTGTAGTTCTGGAGCAACATTAAGTCAGCCAAAGATCATCCCAGGGACAATATGGAGAATAAACTCAAGAAATGGAATTTAAACTTTACCTTAAGACATTGGAGGTAATTGCAACCAACAGGCTGGACAGGGGACAGCTTGATCGAGGGGGCGCCGCCCACTGCAACTACAACCTCCATCTAAGGCTGGCCCCACCTGGTGCAAGTGGAGAACTGGGCAGCGGAGCTGGAGCCCCGGGGTGGCCTGGAGTCACAGGATGGTGAGGGCTTGGAGTTCTGCAGCAACATTAAGTCAGCCGAAGATCATCCCAGGGAAAATATGGAAAATAAACTCATGAAATGGAATTTAAAGTTTACCTTAAGACCTGGGAGGGAATGCAACCAACAGGGTGGCCTGGGGACAGCTTGTCCGATGTGGGGCGGCACAACGCAATGACAACCTGGGCCTCAGGCTGGGCCCCCCTGGTGTAAGTGGGGGACCGGGCTGGGGAGCTGGAGCCCCGGGGTGGCCTGGAGGCAAAGGCTGGTGAGGGCTTGTAGTTCTGGATGAAGATTAAGTCAGCCGAAGATCATCCCAGGGAAAATATGGAGAATAAACTCAAGAAATGGAATTTAAAGTTTACCTTAAGACATGGGAGGTAAATACAACCAACAGGGTTGCCAGGGGACAGTTTGATTAAGAGGGTGCCGTCCGCTGCAACGACAACAATCGCCTCAGGCAGGGACCCCCTGGTGCGAATGGGGGACCGGGCAGCAGGGCTGGAGCCCTGGGTGAGGGGCTGGAGCCACAGGGTGGCCTGGAGTCACAGGATGGTGAGGGCTTGGAGTTCTGGAGCAACATTAAGTCAGCCAAAGATCATCCAAGGGAAATGGAACTTAAAGTTTACCTTAAGACCTGGGAGGTGAATGCAACCAACAGGGTGGCCTGGGGACAGCTGGTCCGAAGTGGGGCGGCACCAAGCAATGACAACCTGGGCCTCAGGCTGGGCCCCCCTGGTGTAAGTGGGGGACCGGGCAGCGGAGCTGGAGCCCCGGGGTGGCCTGGAGACAAAGGCTGGTGAGGGCTTGTAGTTCTGGAGCAACATTAAGTCAGCCAAAGATCATCCCAGGGAAAATATGGAAAATAAACTCATGAAATGGAATTTAAAGTTTACCTTAAGACCTGGGAGGGAATGCAACCAACAGGGTGGCCAGGGGACAGCTTGATCGAGAGGGTGACGTCCACTGCAACGACAACGATCGCCTCAGGCAGGGACCCCCTGGTGTAAGTGGGGGACCGGGCAGCAGGGCTGGAGCCAAAGGCTGGTGAGGGCTTGTAGTTCTGGATGAAGATTAAGTCAGCCGAAGATCATCCCAGGGAAAATATGGAGAATAAACTCAAGAAATGGAATTTAAAGTTTACCTTAAGACATGGGAGGTAAATATAACCACAAGGTTGGCCAGGGGAAAGCTTGATCGAGAGGGTGCCGTCCACTGCAACGACAACAATCGCCTCAGGCAGGGACCCCCTGGTGTGAGTGGGGGACCGGGCAGCAGGGCTGGAGCCCCGGGGTGGCCTGGAGAAAAAAGGCTGGTGAGGTCTTATAGTTCTGGTGATAGCTGGAGACCCGCCGGTGAAACTCTGGGACGCCGAGGGTCAATGGACCAGGAACAGAGGAAACTCTTCGCCTCCTCTACCGAACCAAGCATTCAGAGACTAGAGGATCGCGCCTAAGAGTGGATCTGATCGGGTTTCATCGCTCATCCAACGAACCTGGAGAGAGAGTGCTGATCCAGAGATCGGGTGAGAAGTAATTGTTCTTCTTCCAGGCCCAACAGTGACCGGGTTTTTCCGCTTGTCGCCCACGCAACGGTCCCAGTACAGGACGGAACGCATGCGTTAGGCGCTTGTGGTGGTAGGCGGTGATTGTGAATCACCGCGTCCCAGCACAGAGCGCGGTGTTGGTCGGGTTCTGTCCCGCCACCAGATATCCAAGAAGGTTGGTGAAGGCTGAGCGGCAAGCCTTGGTGATTAAGCAATCAAGGGTGAATTTTTTCTCACCTTTTTGCGCCTGAGTAAGAAAAAGGGGGGCACAGGGACGCCTGAAAGCAGCTACAAGCACAGGGTTCAGACAGGGATGGGGAAGAACTGAGAGCAAGATGATTAAGCGCCGCTTCCCCAGGGGGGACAAATTGTGGATGACATGCGGAAGAAACACGGGTCCAGATTGTCTTGATATGTTGGATGTGGGTTGAAAAGTGTGGTTTCCTCAGAGGGGATCGCTGAGTATGGAGGAATTGGAAAACTCCGGGATAAGCTGAAGATAGCCGAGGGAAAGGTTACAAAAAGAAAAACCAAACAGGTGGAAATTCAAATGATCAAAGATCATGAAAGGTGTTTTCTCATTCTGGAAAACTGAAGCAGAAGTCAGGGACAGGAAACAAGTAAAAAACGTAATGAACAGCGCTGTGCGCTGGAGCACAGGGGTGACCGAGATAACGGCAGAGGGTGCACACTCACACACACCCCAGGAGGAGGGAGAAAAGGAGATGGAAAAGCAGCCACACACGCAACATTCACATGCACAAAATCGGTCCTGTATCCTCTCTTACAGGCCTGAGGGACCCTCTCCTGGACATGCCCGTCTCACCCTCCTCCGGCTCATCCTCAAGCAGCTCTGCCACGAGCCCACCCTGCACAACCCCGCCAACGCCGCAGCCACGCCCAGTCGTAGCAGAAGCCCTCCAGCAGCTGTGCCATTCACAGCAGTTCAGCCATCTGCTCCGCCAGCAGCCCTGCCTGATCCAACCGCTTTCGTCCAACTGTGCCACCACAGCGCGGCGACCGAGAACCCACGGCATCAGACTCGACAACGGAGATGACTTCCAACTGAGGAAGAGATGGAACACCTGAGGAGGAGACTGTTGTAATTGATATTTAACATCATGCATCATTGCATATTGTGCTATTATATTGTAACATTACATTTATATGTTGGAGCACATACTGAGTTGAATGTATAAATGTATTGAATGTTACTATATGTAGTGCATTGGTGTATATTTGATGATCATGATCAGTGCCCTGGGGTGTTGGAAACCTTGTGAGGAAAGACTGTGTAACTCATTAAGTCTCATAAACAGTGACCTGGGGTGACCAGATAGTGGTCAGCTGAAGGAAGTTTTTGCGACCCGTCATAAAGTTTGCGACCCATACAGTCACAGGATGGGAACTTGTGACCTGAGGCTTGTCTTGCTGCAGAATGGTTTCAACAGGTCACACCGAAGGAAGGATGGACCATTTGGCTCACGGCCAAATAAGGACCTGCTTCCTGATTCACAAACAATGACAGTAACACCCAGCAACCGAAGGTTGAAGAATGGACAACCAATCAGAGGGACGACACTGGAGAAGACATTCAGATCAGGAGTCAGATTGTTTGGGTTTGCATTTAAGGACTTTCTTGGGAGAAAGGGAGTCAGTCTGACTCCCGCGACGCCAGACTCGACTCCAGATCTCTCTTCATCAGATCTCTGTAACAAATGTCTTGTTCTTCTTTGCACTAAAACTTGTTCAGATTCTATTTGTCTTTTCCTCATTAAACGAACACGCGGTTTGGTAGCATGATATTAGGTAAAGGAACCAAACCAACAATTTGGTGACCCCGACGTGATGCGGAAGGACAAAGGAATGAGATTGTACACCACAACGTAAGTCACTTTTGGGGACAACTGACAACGTGTGTCAAGCGGCAACAAAAAGGTAAAGCAGATGCCTGTTTAGATCAAGTTCTGCATATTGGACATTCTAAAGTTTGGTTGTCAGTGTTCTGTGAAGTGTCCTAGATAGAAGAGCAAGATACTTGGAATTATTTTTACCATTTTTATGTTTTATTTGTTTTAATTATGTGACGGTAATGCTCGGAAAGTAGGACCGTATGATCTGAAGTTTTGAATTTTGTTTAAATATGACGAGGTAATGCTCGGAAAGCAGGGACGTCTGGGTCTGAAGTTTTTTATTTTTGTTTTAAATATGACGAGGTAATGCTCGGAAAGTAGGACGCATGGTCTGAATTTTTATTTTTGTTTAAATATGACGAGGTAATGCTCGGAAAGTAGGACGACTGGTCTGAATTTTTATTTTTGTTTTAAATATGACGAGGTAATGCTCGGAAAGTAGGACGTACAGTCTGAATGTTTTTATTTTTGTTTTAAATATGGCGAGGTAATGCTCGGGAAAGTAGGACGTCACGATCTGAAGTTTTTATTTTTGTTTTAAATATGACGAGGTAATGCTCGGAAAGTAGGACGTACGATCTGAAGTTTTTATTTTTTGTTTTAAATATGTGAGCAGGTAATGTTCTAGGAAAGCAGGACGTCACGGTCTGAATTTTTATTTTGTTTTAAATATGACGGTAATGCTCGGAAGTAGGGACGTCTGATCTGAAGTTTTTGAATTTTGTTTTTTATAGAATTTTATTTTGTTCTTTTCAAGAAGAGGCGCGCCCAGAATTTTGTTTTTGTGAATTTTATTTTGTTCTTTTCAAGTAGAGGCGTTTGCGCCAGAATTTTGTTTTTGTGAATTTTATTTTGTTCTTTTCAAGAGAGAACGCGTTTGCGCCAGAATTTTGTTTTTGTGAATTTTATTTTGTTATTTTACAAGAAAGGACGTTCGCGTCATTTTGTTTTGACACTAGGGTCAAACTGCAACAGAATATGTTTAGTTTTGAGAAGATTAATGAATGTGGTGATGTGGAGATCAGAAAGATATGGTGGTGGATTGGCTTGAAGGTGAGCAGAAAAGAATTTTGTGTATTAGATAAAGTAGGTGATGGAGAGAGTGGAGCTGTTGCATGATGGGTTTAATGTGCTGAGTGGACTGGGAGTCCTTGTAATGACTTACAAGCCGCAGATTGTAGTTTTGTGTGCTTTTTTGAGAGAGGTCAAACAGAGGGAGAGTTGCAGCAGTCGAGTCAGGAAGTGACAAGACTGTGGACCAGAATAGCAGTGGTGTGAGGAGTAAGAGAAGGTCAAGGAGGTTGATGTTGTGTAAGTGGAAGTAAGCTGACTGGGTTGTATGTTGTTGATATGGGATAAGTGAAGGTGTGCTGTTCAGGCACATTACTAGGAGAGAGCATTGGTGAATGCTCTATGGTTATAAATATTAAAAATAGAGGCCAAGTACTTTAATAATATGTTCTTATGAGGCGTCATAAAACATAGTATTGAATACAGGTTGGACATCTTATAGTAAATAAATAAATAAATAAAATAGAATCATTAAATAATAAAATAAGATATGTATGTATTCAGTTATAATACTGTATTTCAGTGTCTCAAGTAAACTAACTGATGATTGGGTCAGTCGCTCGGCAGCGATGTGTCATACAGACTGACTGGCTGAGAATACAGATTTATCCAATGTCTCAAGTTAATAACTTGACTGGACCAGTTGCTCGGAACGAAAGTGTCATACAAACTGGTTGGCTGGATATAAAAGTTTATAACCGTATAGTTTAAACTGGAAGAGGCTTTCATGAGACTATGAAATGTCATAATAATAATAATAATAATAATAATAATAATAATACATTAAATTGTGGTAGAATGATGATAGAGGAGTCTTGGTACTTCATTACAGTAAAATAAATAATAAAAATATTGTTAGAATATTTCATGGCATTAAAGCACCTACAGTTAAGCACTGTACTAGTGACTTATGTCCATAAGATGACTAGATGGCAGAAATGACTAACTACATTAAGTTTTATCAAAACAGATGCAGCTTATTTTAGCTGATGCAACTCCAGGATGGATCCAGCGATGAAGGTTGATGCAGGTGTGGGTGAAAGCCCGCAAAGAAAGAGGCTGGAACCCAGGTGGACTGGACCATATGAAGTCGTGGAAGTAATCTCACACGTAGTCCAGGTAAAAGAAAAGCTGGAGCTAATTGGTACCACTGAACACATTGTGTATCTGTTCAACCACCCTCCTGCTCCTTTGAAAGGAGGTTAGAGGAGATTTGGATGAATTGAGTGAGAGCTAACATTAAATAATTGTAAAATATCTGCCTAATCCTTTTTATTTCTTCTCACTCAAAACCTTGGTTAAAATTAACACTTTCTTTTTGTAATTGTTCAGTTATTTCAACTGGGGCTATCCAGAGGGCGGTTGATGGCCTGTATAGGTCAGTAATGACTTTAGGGGCTTTGTGTTGAAATACTGAATAAGCATTCAGTTTTTCAGATTTTTTGGATGATTGACTTTGGAGGTGGCTATAAATAAATGAATGAATGAAGTAATCAATTAGGGTTTATTTCAAATAGACTAAAGTAGAAATAATAATACCAATAAATGATGTTTGAAAAAGAGTAAGAAAGAACACTCTACATTTTGTGCTGTTTCAGAATGAACCAAATCTGTGAGTGTCAGTTTTTCTTTAGGAAGAACGTATTTGTATTGCCTCTGTAATCAGTGTCATCATGGAACAATGCCTCTCACTTCTCAGCATGTCCTGGGGACCTGTGGTGGTATCATGGGGTTGGAATTGTTTTGCTGCCGTCCCTCAAATGGTCAGGCACCGGCGCCATTTACGACCGTTGTTATCATTGACCTTTTTGGGGTCAAAGGGGTGCCTGCTCCACCAGCCAGAGAGAGGAGAGTGACCCTAGCAGCCGATCTCACTTGAGATTGTCCACCCATTGATGCTTTTTGGGATCCCTAGGGGTTCCAGATGACTACAGATTGTTGATCATGTGGACTTTGGATTTGATGACATTCCATTCCATTCTATACAGTATCTGCTTGGTTTTGTGATGTTACTGTTTCATTCTGGAGAAACTATTGTTCATGTAGTCAATACATTGTTTTGTTATGCAGTCAATGAAGTGTTACTCTGATACAAGGTGAGAAACACAACTGTACTGGTTGAACTTCAGATGGAGAACGCCAATGATGAATTATTTGGTGAAAAAAGTCAAAGCCCAGTACTGTGTTCGAAGATTTGTTTATGGGTGGCCTAGCGTAGGCTAGCCAAAAGAAGGACTGTTGTAATCTGATATTTAACATCATGCATCATTGCATATTGTGTTATTATATTTGTAACATTACATTTATATGTTGGAGTTATTACATTGAGTTGAATGTATAAATGTATTGAATATTACTATATGTAGTGCATTGGTGTATATATTGATGATCATGATCAGTGCCCTGGGGGGTGAAAACCTTGTGAGGAAAGACTGTGTAACTCATTAAGTCTCGCAAACAGTGACCTGGGGTGACCAGATGGTGGTCAGCTGAAGGAAGTGCTAACTTTGCGACCGTCATACAGTTTCACGACCCATGCAGTCACAGGGATGGGAACTTGTGACCTGAGGCTTGTCTTGCTGCAGAATGGTTTCAACAGGTCACACGGAAGGAAGGATGGACCATTTGGCTCACGGCCAAATAAGGACCTGCTTCCTGATTCACAAACAATGACAGTAACTGCCAGCAAACCGAAGGTTGAAGAATGGACAACCAATCAGAGGACGACACTGGAAGACATTCAGATCAGGAGTCAGATTGTTTGGGTTTGCATTTAAGGACTTTCTTGGGAGAAAGGAGTCAGTCTGACTCCGACGGCGGCCAGGACTTCCGACTCCAGAGATCTCTCATCAGATCTCTGTAACAAATGTCTTGTTCTTCTTTGCACTAAACTTGTTCAGATTCTATTTGTCTCTTTTCCTCATTAAACGAACACACTTGGTTTGGTAGCATGATATTAGGTAAAGGAACAAACCAACAATTTGGTGACCCGACGTGATGCGGAAGGACAAAAGGAATATGATTAGACACCACAGGTCACTTTTTGGGGACAACAACGACAAGCGGCAACAAAAGGTAAAGCAGATGCCTGTTTAGATGGAAATTCTGCATATTGGACATTCTAAAGTTTGGTTGTCGACTGTTCTGTGAAGTGTCCTAGATAGAAGAGCAAGATACTTGGAATTATTTTTTACCATTTTTATGTTTTATTTTTTGTTTTAATTATGACAGAGGTATTAACAAAGGTGCAGGGCAATATGATCTGAAGTTTTGAATTTTGTTTTAAATATGGCGCAGGTAATGCTTCGGAAAGTAGGACAATACGGTCTGAAGTTTTTATTTTTTGTTTTAAATATGACGAGGTAAATGCTCCGGAAAGTAGGACGTCACAGTCTGAATTTTTATTTTTTGTTTTAAATATGACGAGGTAATGCTCTTTCGGAGCAGTAGAGACTATCCGGTCACGAATTTTTATTTTTGTTTTAAATATGGCGAGGGGTAATGCTCGGGAAAGTAGGACGTACAGTCTGAATGTTTTATTTTGTTTTAAATATGGCCAGACGGTAATGCTCCGGAAAGTAAGGACGTACGATCTGAAGTTTTATTTTTGTTTTAAATATGACCGCGGTAATGCTTCGGGAAAGTAGGACGTACGATCTAAGTTTTTATTTTGTTTTAAATATGACGAGGTAATGCTCGGAAAGTAGGACGTACGGTCTGAATTTTTATTTTGTTTTAAATATGACGAGGTAATGCTCGGAAAGTAGGACGTACGATCTGAAGTTTTGAATTTTGTTTTTGTAAATTTTATTTTGTTCTTTTCAAGAAGGCGTTTCAAAGCAAATTTTGTTTTGTGAATTTTATTTTTGTTCTTTTTTCAAGAAGGCGCTTTCGCAGAATTTTGTTTTTGTGAATTTTATTTTGTTCTTTTCAAGAAGGACGTTTGCGCCAGAATTTTGTTTTTGTGAATTTTATTTGTTGTTATTTACAAGAAAGGACGTTCGGCGTCATTTTGTTTTGACACTTAGGGTCAAAAACTGCAACAGAATATGTTTAGTTTTGAGAAGATTAATGAATGTGGTGATGTGGAGATGAAGAAGATATGGTGGTGGATTGGCTTGAAGGTGAAGCGAAAAGAATTTTGTATTAGATAAAGTAGGTGATGGAGAAGAGTGGAGCTGTTGCATGATGGGTTTAATGTGCTGAGTGGACGGAGTCCTGTAATGACACAAGCTGCAGATTGTAGTTTTGTGTGCTTTTTGAGAGAGTCCAAACAGAGGAGAGTTGCAGCAGTCAGTCAGGAAGTGACAAGACTGTGGACCAGAATGGCAGTGGTGTGAGGGTAAGAGAAGGTCAAGGAGGTTGATGTTGTGTAAGTGGAAGTAAGCTGACTGGGTTATGTTGTTGATATGGGATAAGTGTGAGAAGGTGTGCTGTTCAGGCACATTACTAGGGAGAGCATTGGTGAATGTCTCTATATTATAAAATATTAAAATAGAGGCCTAAGTACTTTAATAATATGTTCTTATAGAGACGTCATAAACATAGTATTAGATACAGGTTGGACATCTTATAGTAAATAAATAAATAAATAAAATAGAATCATTAAATAATAAAATAAGATATGTATGTGTCTGGGATTATAATACTGTATATTCAGTGTCTCATGTAAACTAACTTGATTGGGTCAGTCCCTTCCGGGAACGAATGTGTCATACAGACTGACTGGCTGAAATACAGATTTATCCAGTGTCTCAAGGATTAATAAACTTGACTATGGACCATTGCTTTCCCCGAACGGAAGTGTCACTTCAAACTGGTTGGCTGGATATAAAGTTTATAACCGTATAGTTTAAACTGGAAGAGGCTTTCATGAGACTATGAAATGTCATAATAATAATAATAATAATAATAATAATAATAATACATTAAATTGTGGTAGAATGATATTAGAGAGTCTTGCACTTCATTACAGTAAAATAATAATAAAATATTGTTAGAATATTTCATGGCATTAAGCACCTACAGTTAAGTACTGTACTAGTGACTTATGTCCATAAGATGACCAGATGGCAGAAATGACTACTTTCTGTTAAGTTTATCAAAACAGATGCAGCTTATTTAGCTGATGCAACTCCAGGATGGATCAGCGATGAAGGTTGATGCAGGTGTGGGTGAAAGCCCACCAAAGAAAGAGGTTGGAACCCAGGTGGACCTGGACCATATGAGAGTCGTGGAAGTAATCTCACACGTGGTCAGGGTAAAGAAAAGCTGGAGCTAATTGGTTACCACCGAACACATTGTGTATCTGTTCTAACCACCCTCCTGCCCTTTGGAAGGAGGTTAGTTAGAGAAGATTTGGATGAATTGAGTGAGAGCCAACATTAAATAATTGTAAACATTCATTACAATCCTTTTTATTTCTTCTCACTCAAAACCTTGGTTAAAAATTAACACTTTCTTTGTAATTGTTCAGTTATTTCAACTGGGGCTATCAGAGGGCGGCTGATGGCCTGTATAGGTCCAGTAATGACTTTAGGGGCTTTTGTGTTGAAATACTGAATAAGCATTGGTTTTCAGATTTTTTGGATGATTGACTTTAGGTGGCTATAAATAAATGAATGAATGAAGTAATCAATTAGGGTTTTATTTCAAATAGACTAAAGCCAAAATAATAATACCAATAAAATGATGTTTGAAAGAACAAGAAGAACACTCTACATTTGTGCTGTTTCAAGAATGAACCAAATCTGTGAGTGTCCAGTTTTTCTTTTAGGAAGAACGTATTTGTATTGCCTCTGTAATCAGTGTCATCATGGAACAATGCCTCTCACTTCTCCAGCATGTCCTGGGACCTGTGGTGGTATCATGGGGTTGGAATTGTTTGCTGCCGTCCCTCCAAATGGTCAAGCCACCGGCGCCATTTACGACCGTTGTTATCATTGACCTTTTGGGGTCAAAAAGAGTGCCTGCTCCACCAGCCAGGAGAGGGAGAGTGACCTAGCAGCCCGATCTCACTTGAGATTGTCCACCATTGATGCTTTGGGATCCCTAGAGGGGTTCCAGATGACTACAGATTGTTGATCATGTGACTTGCTGGATTTGATGACATTCCATTCCATTCTATACAGTATCTGCTTGGTTTTTGTGATGTTACTGTTTCATTCTAGGCTGTTGTTCATGTAGTCAATACATTGTTTTGTTATGCAGTCAATGAAGTATTACTCTGATACAAGGTGAGGAAACACAACTGTACTGGTTGAACTTCAGATGGAGAACGCCCAATGATGAATTGTTGGTGAAAAAAAGGTCAGCAAGTACTGTGTTCGAGAAGTTTGTTTATGGGTGGCCTAGCGTGAGAGCTGGCCAAAGAAAGGACTGTTGTAATCTGATATTTAACATCATGCATCATTGCATATTGTGCTATTATATTTGTGTAACATTACATTTTATATGTTGGAGTTATTACATTGAGTTGAATGTATAAATGTGTTGAATGTTACCATATGTAGTGCATTGAGTGTATATTTGATGATCATGATCAGTGCCCTGGGGTGTTGGAAAACCTTGTGAGGAAAGACTGTGTAACTCATTAAGTCTCATAAACAGTGACCTGGGGTGACCAGATAGTGGTCAGCTGAAGGAAGTGCCTTTGGCGACCCGTCATAAAGTTTTTGACCCATACAGTCACAGGGATGGGAACTTGTGACCTGAGGCTTGTCTTGCTGCAGAATGGTTTCCAACAGGTCACACGGAAGGAAGGATGGACCATTTGGCTCACGGCCAGGAAATAAAGGACCTGCTTCCTGATTCACAAACAATGACAGTAATAACACCCAGCAACCGAAGGTTGAAGAATGGACAACCAATCAGAGGGCGACACTGGAAGAAGACATTCAGATCAGGAGTCAGATTGTTTGGGTTTGCATTTAATGACTTTCTTGGGAGAAAGAGTCAGTCTGACTCGGGCGACGGCCAGGATCTCGACTCAGAATCTCTTCATCAGATCTCTGTAACAAATGTCTTGTTCTTCTTTGCACTAAAACTTGTTCAGATTCTATTTGTCTCTTTTTCCTCATTAGCGAACACGGCGGTTTGGTAGCATGATATTAGGTAAAGAACCAAACCAACAAGACGAGGAGACAGCCGAAAAAGGTGACAAACACCGAACCGCATGAAACACTAGGTCACTAACTGCAGCCGCTGGGGGCATCAAATGCCGATGGTTCAAGTGATGGGGCCCAGAGGGCAACTGTACATGTCTTCCGCCCCTGGACGGGAGCAGACATGATGGAACTCTGGCCTTCCTTCCGTCCCTGAGGCCAGTGGAGAAGTTCGCAGAGGCCCGACACGCGTTCTGCAGAGAATTCTGCCCACCTTTCCAGAGCTGAGGCGTCTCTTGTCTCTGAAAGATGGGGTCGCTGCGTCTCTGTGAAGATAAAGGAGAAGCTCAGCCCGGACGTGAAGATGGTGAGTCCCGCCTGGACAGGCAGTTTAACAGAACTGCCCTTGCCGCGTGACGGGCCGTGGAGGGCCTGATCGAGGCACATCAAAGTCTGAACACCATAAATGCGACACCACCCAGGCGTGGCCAGAGTGCAAGCAAGAAACAGGAGGAGGTGTTAAACAAATATCTCCAACCGACTAACAGAAGTGTGCTTGAATTTTCAGGGTGACACCACTGCAGAGATTGGTACTGCTTCCGACCCACGGTTGGGCCTCATCAACTCATTCAAGCGAACTGCTTCCACAGATCGCCAAGCAACCAACAAGCTTTCGTGGGGATTGAAGATGCCCGTCTGACAGAAAGTCGGCGATCATGCAGCGCCGCGGCTGAGAGGCTTCAGCGGAAGCCGGCGAGATGGAGGACAA